>RCHQ01000096.1:0-188858 GCA_003676415.1 Plasmopara muralis | reverse complement strand
TTTGAAGCAAAATAGCATCTCACACAAGTAATCATCGATGCTTAAAGATTCGTATTCAAAAACATATGCGAACAGTAGTGCCAATAATCAACCAGTATATTTAAATGACACGGTTCATTTAGATGGTAATAATCATGTGGAAGGTAATCCTACCAGATTATACAATGACAACCCTTGGTTAGCAGGTGAGAAGGTTTTCTTGGAAGGCTAACGATTGGTAGAGAAAACATTTTACCTTGGCGAATATGCAGCCATCATGAGCAAGAAATAGAAGGATAATATTCCGTTTATTTAAAAATCGTATTGATAAAAATGCTCGTAGGCTTGTAGCGCTAAAGTATATTGTTGATACATACGGAGTAGTATTTAATCTGAGGACATTGGACTTAAGTATGTCAATCCAAAACAATTCCAAAGAGCTCTCTCATTTGACTCCATGAGCGGTTTAGGTGTTGCAGAAGTTGAGGGACGTTGAAGCATTCTAAAACACGAATTCGATAAACTTCAAGGTGCTCGTGGTTTAAATTATGATAATCGTCACTTGGAAAGAATTTTTTTTTGATTAGACGAGCTTTTTGACTGTGTCTAATATAAGATGAATTCGAATATTATTAAAGTGCGATATTCTAATCTGAAAGGCAACTTTATCAAATTAGCTGCTCGCATCAATCGAAAAAGATTACTGAAAACCCCGAACAATAGTATTATAACAAAGATGTGATGTAAGGCCTTTCGCAACCAAACCAATCATAATGGTTGGAGGAGGATTGAAAACTAAAGTCTTCAAGACATTTGCGTTGTAGCTTTGAATCCCTTTAAGATTTTTTATTATTATTTTCAAATGTCTTTATTTCTGGAAACATAAATATTACGCAAACATGACTCGGTCAGTTGTGATGAGCTCACAGATGATAATAAAGAGAAAATCTTGAAGACATTGAAAAAATCGTTCACTGCTTCCAAATTAAAGGCTCTCCAAAGAAGTAAGTACTTTATTCAAAAATGCGAAAGTATGGAAAAGGCTGCTCAAGCTGGTAAAGGAGTATCAATTGCAATTTCACCAGGCGAATTCGCTGCGTCGTTAAATGTTAACGGATACGCTCTTACGGAATTTGAATTTAGTGGTATATTGCTATGAAGCTGGCAAGGTAAAGCATGGCCTTGGTTGAAAGAAAATGTTTGGCCTGTAATTAAAATACCTGCATCGGATGTTGTTGATCGAGGCGCTTAAGCTCTTGGGGCCTATACTAGACAGCCTGATTAAGTTAATGCTGTTCGAGGTGAAGTTAAAAGTCTTACTGGTGCTGGTTACTATAAAAAGGATCGCCAGAAATAAAAGCTAAGATGGCTTAACTACGCTCAATGCGAAAGACTGGAGAAAGTTTTCGCCTTTAAGAGTATACTCCAGTATCTTCTTGTATATAGATGACACAAATCGCTTCTATGATAAGCTTCCGATATTTTTTTGATCTGATCAAACGGGACATTACATTTCTTCTAAGCGAGATTTGTCTAGTGTATCAACAATTAGACACTTAAAATTCATATAAGGATTAATCTTAATCAATCGCTGATTGATGGGGTTAAATTTGTTTATTGTGTTAATCTGCCTTTTATATCGTTATAGTACCTTATTCTCTTTAGACAGTATTCTTTTTTTGTGAATCACAAACAGTCCCTTCTTGACACTTTTATTTGGATTATATAATGAAGGTGAGTACAGTAATTACCTTTTTTATTTTCTGGGTCTATTCTGGTGATGTATTTACACGTCATGTTAATCTTTATTTAGACCAATACTGTTTCTCTGGTGTTGACATCCTATTCTTATTAATCAATTCGAGATTGTCTTGTGACTCCCAGATGTTATCACTGTCAGCGTATCCTTTCCATTTCACTAGAAGTTTGCGCTTGCCGTTGCGTTGTTTCTTGTGATCCAGGATCTTGTCCACTTCAAACACAGCATTGTTCTCTATTGATGCATCAGTTTACTCTCCTTTGACAAATTGCGAGTCATTAGTGGGTTTGCATAGGACATGGATATTCTTTAATTCGATATAAAACTTAATCCATCCAATTCAATAACTTCGTACACAGCTTTTAGAAATCTCGCACCTTCTTTCAAGTGGCTTCGGCTTTGAACGATAATGTACAATAGAACCAAATGGAATGTTTTTCGTACTTGCTCAACCACTCGTTTATTGTGTTCAATTTCGTCCAAAATAACCCTTCCTTCCACTTCATTTGACGTAAGTTTTGTGGATGGGTGAGTAGTATCGTTGTAGTTAGAAATAGCCTTAATCAGAAGTTTTTGCGTAAGCTTCTTAGATCCCATAGTATCCTGCATCTTTGTTAGTCTTGCCTTTATTGTTTTGATAAATCATCTATCTTTCCAAGCCCTTTATGATCTCCTAAAATATAATTAGCATGGGTAATTGCATTTTATCAGAAAAAAACTTTCAATTACATTATTTGTGAATACAGATCCATTATCCGACATCAATGCCGCAATTTATGCTCTGTAATGAATTGATCAATAGCTTTAAAGACGTAGTTGCTTGTTTGCCCTTCAATAATTAGGCGAATTCCAAAGCGGCTGTTGATTTTAGCTGTTATCAATATAAGTTGCTTCTACCAGAATGCAAGATTTATTTGCCATCCGTTGGGATTGCTGCTTGTGATTTTTTATTCGGGATACTTTTTAGCTCAATTTGAATATTGCTGAATGCTACTTCGTGTCTTATACCATTTTTCGACTTGTTTTAACGTTATGTTTTTATCAATTGCTTTTGCTTTCTGGTATAGCTTCATTGCACCTCTAAATCCCGTTTTTGAATCATAATGAAGCTAATTAAGTAGAGAGCCCATATTATACTATTTGAACAATGATTTCGTTTGAAATTCAGCCTTGTAGTTACACATTGAATTTTATTCTTTTTAATTGGACACTCAAATTACCTTCGGATCCCTTACGATTGAAGTCGACGTGAAATTGTCCCATTTGCTTACTAATTAACTCTTTGTTATATTTCTTTCTAAAAGCATCTGAATGTCTACTGACAACATCGTAATCGATGTGCATATAGTCTGTGTCCTGGTACCATAGATATCTTCTGCTTAACACAAACTGCATCCATGATATGATCACTTCTATCCGATACTTGTACTCCTAGACGAGCTGGGCTTAAATGTTCTGAAGAGGCCTTGTGCTCGTCAGACAATGCTTAAATACCCGTAATTGGTGTTCTAGAAATCGTCGTATTAATATTATTAAAAGTATATTCAAAAATACTTTTCTCATCACTAACAAAAACCTATTGTTTGACAATTGGTTTTTAAATTAGTTTACCATACGCTGTACTCATCAAAAATTTGGTACCGTTTTGAAGTAGATTGCCTTCTTTTTTCGGTCATAGTCGCTCCTCGAATATTAATTTGATTGTCAATACAATTTGATTGTCAATACAATTTGATTGAAATTAACCATCCTGGACTTTAATAATATCTTCAAGCACTTGTTTACCAACAATTTGTCTTACCAATAAAATCATCTGTGAAGTTTCTAGCCCCATTTTCACAAAAGCTCAACAATGAAAAGTGTTGTTTCTTACTAATTGACTCAAACTTTACGCATTAAATGCATGATTAAGACGCTGAATAACGGCACAGTGTAAATGTATTTTGGAACCATTTAGGTCTTTCTCTTATATATCCGTCGAGTTCAGATTATCCTGATGGATACAGAGATGCAGCATCAAATCTGCAAGCTTATGTTTTATAAGTTGTTTTTCATTGTCTCAAGTCATAACACGACCACCGACAATTGCAACGCTAGAACGTTTCCATTCATTGCGTAATAATCATCAAAGCAACCTGTATTATGTTGAATCGCTTATGCTAATTTAGGCATTGACATAGAGCGATACCCATCAGTATCAAATCGATCAATAAACATTTTTCTAAAGGCCTCAAAACAAGGTCCGAGTGCATCAACATCTCTCTCACAATAGTGAATAGCATACTATTCACAATCAGAATATTCATCATCACAAGCATTGATTTTAGTAATAATTTGCTATAAGTGTTCCTTTCCTCATTGTAATCTGATCGATCAATTGGCCAAAGTAGTGGAGGATTATATTTGCAGACCAATTTGTGTGGAATGCACTCTTTTTCTAGTGCCATACTATTGCAAGATGATGTTCCGGGTATATCTGATAGTCTACTAGCAATGAACTACATAATATCTTGAATGACGATCTCACAACCGTAGAAAAATCCATGAGCCTGCTTTGATTTCGCTTAAATTCAATCAAATTTGCATCATTTTTCGGATATATTAAATGTTTAAGGATTAATCAACAGTCAATACCTGCATTGTAAGCCCGAGGTAGATTACGACTATTTCTACGTGAGTAATTCAAAAACTTGGATTCACATCCAATTTCATGGGTTATTTTTGATTTACAAGTTTAAATCGCATTGCTTTCACTCCTACGTCTGATGCAATATGATACAAATGATAATATATTCATTATTTTCAAATAGAGTTTCGAAATCAAAATAAATGATACTATCTACATAAACATCCACCCATTTTCCTTTTCCCTCGTCATCTTCAGTGATCTGTTTTAAGGAAGCGCGACCAAAATTCAAAGTTGTTCCATTCTTTTTTCCATTTGAATTTACTTTACCAATTTCTTCAAATTCACTGGCATCAAATTTAGTTAAAGATTCAATCTTTTGATAATTACTATTCAATAACTCAAGTACAATGGTTTGTGTAGTTAAACCTAATAGTGTTTCACGATGCTGATATAGATAACTGATTGCCTCATACCTGTCAAGCATATTAGTGCGATTAAATTCAAAGGACGCCTATCCTTTTCTTACTATACAATCAGCTCGCTGATTTTGATTTACTAATGAAGGATAATCAAGAGTGGCTTTGGTAATTTTAGTTGGTTTAATGGCAAATAGATGTTGACCGACAAAATCTGGTTGTATGAGAATTTCCGTTTTAACTTCTTAGACTGAAATGTTGATATCAACTCTGCGTGTATCACTCTTTGAAGCGATGAGATGTGAAGGATAGATGCATTAGCTGTCTTACGAATAAATACAAAAGTAGCACCTGAATTAAGCATTGTTTGTATGATACTTTTTACGATTGTTTCATCGACACCAGCTTCAGTTAGAGCAAACAGAAAGCAAGGTGTTTCACTTTGCTCTTTGTATGCTACAATGGTTACTATGAACCTATCTTCTATTTTATCATAATAGACTTGAAAATCATTAAAATTGTTATTTACTTAAGTTAGATAACGAAAAAAAAATCTCAGATTGAGAGCGCTTCGGATTGTTTAACCATTCGATTTCAACTGTTAACGTTGGAATAATGTCGACTTCAATATCATCCCCGGAACTACATTGATAAACTTCAGTGATATATAGTTCAACAATATTAATTAGTCGATCTTGTAGATGATAAGTTCTCAAAACGGATGTATTATCACTTTAAACTGGAGTAGAAGTGTCTTATCGGCCGGAGCTACAATGTCTTTGCAAATACGCTCAAAAGGATTTCAACTTTAGACTAGCTGGGTCATTGTTTAGCTTAATCTTATCACAATTGATTTAACATTGGTTTGTTTGGAAGAATTGACAACCTTTTCCATACTGAAGGTTGTCATTTTTTAATTGACATCTAGGTTGTGGGACTTAGCGAACTTGTAGAGATTGCTGCGGGTCGTATGAGCCTTCTCTAGAATATTTGGAATTGGCATTTTAAAAATGTTAATATATACTAAGTAAAACGCAATTCAAGATGACAATGTCTTTGTATATATTGTGGTTATCATTGTAAGCAAAAATAATTTTATCATTCAGTAGTTTAGTTGAATAATTTCTTAATATATATTTCTGTTTTCTCTTTTCTCGATGTGTTTGATCATACACTTTTTGCTTCCATAGGATTTTCTCTCGGTGCTTTTGATGGTCGCGCTTCTTTGCTGCAATTATTGATTATTTGTTCTTTTGATTAGTGTAACCGATTTTGTTATTTTTTAATCTTGTTATCTTGTTAGTCTATATAAAAAGTCAATTCAGGATAACAATTTAATTAATTCAAAATTGAATGAGTTTGCATTTATTGCAGCTTTCTGAATTTTCATACAGGAGGTACCCTTGATGCTTTTGATTAAATGAATGATTACTCTCAGTGCGTTTGATAGGTTCGATTGAAGTTTTTAAGTGGTTTTTATTTTTTCACCCATCAATATCATAGGATGGGGCTTGTCAGAATTGATTTTTTTTATTTTCTTTTGTTATCAATAGTGTAGGGATAGGGGACATCGAGTGTGTATGGAGAGTGGTAAGGTTACAGTGCAAATGTCGCTTTATCATCATATACTCTAGCGTCACTTACACTTTAAATATGTCATTTATCCGTGATGCCACTTCTTCTCTTTTTTTGGTCCTTAGAATACATGAAGGAGCATTTGAGAGCGGCCCTTCCTCCACCAAACTTTGATTTTATAAAACTTGCCTGCAAGCTAGGCTAGCGTAAGCGACCTGAATAAATGCTTGCAAAAACGTCAGAGTAATTGTGCTTAAGGACGGCCAAACACCATGAATGATCCTTTGACGATACGCTCCAGCCTCCTCGTACTCATCACGTAGTCGTTTAGTGCTTATCCAATTGATCGTACTGATTCTGGTGGCCGCAGAATGTTAAACAAGCTACCAATGATGATAAAATTTACTTTGGCAAACGGATTTGAAGTATACGCAGCGGCCAAAAAAGAATTTTTACAAGGATGCCCATAATCATAGCTTGGTAGCTGGCAAAATCGTCCTACTCGGTGTGCAATCGCAATCTGACCTGCTGCCACACCGATTTCAGAGCGACAACCGACACTTTACCAAAAACAGCTGTAAAACTGGCCCGGACCCTATTATTCTAGTCGGTGGGTGCTTCCTGGCATTTTCGGTCAGATATCTGTGAGCTGCGTATGATAAGCAAGCCGACAGGCTAATTTTACCGTCAAAAGGTCACCAGTTGATACAAAAATCTACTTTTTGATGGAAGCGTGGGCACTCTTGACTCTCGTTGTGATTGTATACCCAAAATGTAACCTGCCCTAGATACATGCACCTACAGAAAGATCTTTGCAATACAGCCACGCCTTCTCAAGACATGGCATGATTAAAGCGGGAGGGTTGTTTACATGACAGCGAGTCGCTATTTCGTAACTCTCGGTGGTGCCGGGAACAACCAATTTAATTCGCTCCTTTTTAGGCTGCTTGAATGCTTCTGTTAATGCAAAGGTCCTTTGCATCTTTGCAAGGGTGTCCTTGGAGATATGCCACGGACAGAAAAGGCAATTGATATCGGTACATGGCGTTCATGAGCGCCGGTTCTCGATCAGTGTCGAGGCTCAATGTATCTACCAAAAAGTGCTCTATACACGCGCGATCGTTTGCGGTGCCCAGATGTAGTCGTCCGTTCGTTTCTCTGCCATAAAGAGTAGGCAGAAAGAACGTTTGGGCCGTGGCAGTGACCCCAATGGTGATGGCCCGAATCGGTTAATATTATAAATAGAATCGACTTACCATATCTTTTCTAAGGTTTAAATGCTGCATATGCCTTGTGCAGATGACACAATGAAAAAATAAATAACCTGTCTTCTTTTGTCGAATCGCGCACATGAGAAGGAGTTATTTGTACTCGCAAGGCTGTTAAGCAAGGCAGCCACGGCTAAGCAACCACTCATGTTGCGGAGCCGTTCTACGCGCTTGATGATATTAATATTTGGAGAAGTGACTGATAGGCTCTGTCTACGCATAGCGACCAAAACTCGGACAGCCTTAAGCCCGTCTCGCGCAAGCAAAAGAACTTCTTGACGTCTCTGCAATGAGGAAACGTCATTGCAGATGGATAGCAGAAACAGCATAAGGCTCGTATTTGTGTCGGTCAGTTGCCTCCTCTGATTACTGATACATAAGCTCATGTAATTCGTCTTCTTGCGCAACGAGTTGCCTACTGATTGTGTTGCGAATGAGGCAGTCTATTGCGCAACTTGTTTCAAAGCGCTTACGCGCAACAGGGGTTGGTGAATGTCCTAGTCTGGAGCAGAAACGCTACAGCACGACGCTTTTGTTGGCCATTACTTACGATCTTCAAGTCGGCGCTTTTTTTAAGCTCGAAACAAACCCTTTTGGGTGCTTTAAGTCGTCTATCACTTCACGAGCGGCCTGTATAAAGTTATTTATGCGCCCTTCAATGTCGTTCAAGCCGTTCAATCCGGGGATCAGGGAGCTAATATACTTGAAGTTACGTGCAAGGTATGCAAAATTGAGTCTCGTGTGCATACGAGACAAAAGTTCAATCCAGAAAATCTTAGTTTCTGGAGGTTTAAGGTTACAACATTACAGACACGTTTTTAGTTAAATAGCTCACTCCTGCTAATCGAAGGCCAAGGGTGATGACCTAGGGGTTCCGTACTTACAGGGTAAGCGGTGCAAACTCAAAAATGAGCGCCTGGCAGTAATTTCTCCAATGCTTAATTCGTCGAGTTGCAATCTATGGTGCACGTCTACCTCCTTAAAACCAGGGATAGTGAACGATCCTTTATTAGTGAGTCTTCTTAGTGCTGTGCGACCCCGACACGCCTGAAAACACTTTATCGCTAAATACTTCGTCGATGCAGGTAAGTTGCCCGCTTGAACCCAAACAAATATTTTAGAATGTTAAAATAATCGAGAAAATGAGCACTAATGGGTAGTGCAATCTTTAAACACCCTTTGAATGATTTACCCCACCAACTTTCCCCGGTGATACAATCATTTCTGCAGCCTATTTCTTCATGTGCGTAGTTTTTCTATCCTAAGCATTTTTTTCTTTTTTTTGTCACCTAAGGTGCAAGCGGCTAAAAAAAATCGACACAATCATGCCTGGTAAGCCGAAATTCCAGAGCTACTACGATCACTTCCCGCCTAACCGCCTTTAAACCCACCATCATAATTTATAGATACAAATTTGTCTTCAATGCTATAATTAATGCTATCGAATGTTTTTTGGATTAAAAAAGCGCTCTTCATACCACTTAATTTGCTTGTATCGTCTGTACGTCATGTGTCCAAGTGCAAAATTGCTAAATTTAATGCTCCACAATTGCGATTTTTGTGTCAACTTTCGGCAGTCGACAAGAACCCAGAATTGTCGATTCAATATTTTTTGAAGTCTCTTTTTGGTTGCAGGATAGACCTAGAATGCGTGGTGAAGGGTATTGCCAGTCCGTCAAAGAACCGTCATGTGGGATGCACCGTGCTTCTCATCGAGAAGGCGCATATCGAATCGAGTTGGTCTGAGTCATCATTTAATGAGTGTGTTAGTTTGTCCATAACTATTTCGAAACTTAGTTAACCACAGCGCCTTCAGACCAGAAGCCGCTTTTAATATTGTTCATCAAATATTTTCGTTCTTGGGCTGCAGGATCTGGGTTTCTGCTGAGATTTAATAACTTCTTGTAACGGCCCCATACTAGAGCTCACAATTCGTACCAGGTGTGGTTACACATAAGATACCCAATTAAGAAATGTTTATCGAAAAAAAGGTCGATTTTTACTAGTTAGTAGAACACGTGATAAGCCATACGGCTAAAATATACGGACAGAGTAAGTGGATTTCTTAAGTAATATGATTAAAGATCAATGATGCTTAATTAAATAGCTGAAATTCAACCTTGTACATCCTCAAATAGACATGCCAACAACAGGTAGCCCCATGTCTATTCGTAAGAAGTCCCTAACTTCTCGCAGACAATTTTGTTGTACGTCTCCACTTCCTTTTCTGGGAGCAATAAGCACAACAGACGTAAACCCCGTAAGTGTCTGTAACGCGGGATGGGGCGCTTAGTATCTACATTTTAACCAGTAAGTTTCCTGCTAAGGCACGGAATAAATAAATTTAAATGAGCTTTGCAGGTTTCAGTTGTCTAAAAATTAATATTGTCTACCGTTTTTTCAATTTTCGATTTATGGAAAGCTAGCTTTTTGACAAATATTCAACTAGTTACATCTTTTCCCCACTAAGATTCGGAATTCATTTGATAGAAGAGGAATTGTTATCCATTTCTCTTTGTCTTTCGTAAAAAACGGCTTGGTCGTCGTAGTGAGTAAACGGGCATGAAACAATGGTTGCCGGTCGGCCCGCCTATTCGCGACGATCAAGCTAAATTTCAAGAAAGTTGCTTCGGCTTTAAACGTCAAAGCGTTCTCTGAATCTTTCACAAAGGCTGGGCCTGTGCCATGGGTGGCGAGCTTAAAAAGTTTTTGCCCGGTACTTTATGCTGTCAGGGCCGATCGATCGCTCAGCGCAAAGCCTCAAACGGTAGCGAAGGTACACAATAAGTAGTGTTTCAACCTAAGCCAGCCAACCACAGATTTTAAACCTTTACTTAAAGTAGCAAACTTACAAAATACTTGATTTGTTAATGGGGTTTCGCTTTTTAACTCGCACTTATGTGCGATAGATTCTTCTTTGAGCCACTGTAGCAGTACGCGATCACATATCGTGTTTGGGAGCGAACTCTTGCTTCCACGAAAGCTGCTTCCGGACAAAATTATTTTAGCTATTAGCACGTCAGTTGTCGATGCAGGAAGAAAGCGCATGCCTACTTTAAGGTCTCGTCAGAGCGCGTGTCATATACAATTTGAAATATGCAGTTTCATCCCACTATTTGTAATGACGTCGTCGTTTATTCTGTCTGATGGACAGACTTTTAAGCTGAATGCTCAGAACTATAGCACAAAACATATAACGTATGTCTGGTATTGATGGCAATGGCAAGGTCAGCACTTTTTCCCTCTTTACCTTGAGACCACCATAAGTCCAACTAAATCTCGGCTTTTCTTGTTAGTGAGATGTGTGCGTTTTGCTCGATGCGAAAAAGCTCGGAACCTTAAAGCTCACCCCCAGCCAGTTTGACGCCACACCTTCAGCCTTTGCTTGCAGTTGGCTACTAAGGTCTCCCTCCATCGATGCGAGCAAGTTCGAGGTGGTTTGCCTGCTAAGCACCTTCACTTCTTCAACATAATCCCAATTAAGCGCTGCCACGTCAATCGAACCGCGCTTCTCGGTTGCGCGTGACCAAAATCGCTTTCCTAATATCTTCGTTTGTATTTCCATCTGTAGTTCAAATGCTGGGAATAAAAGCATTGGGTGATGCGTGGCAATTGTTTGAAAAAGACTTGCTGAAAGACAATTGTTTGCCGAATTTTTCATGATGATGTCTAGCTTCTCAACGATTTTCTGAGCATTCAAGTTGGTCTCCCAAGCGCTCCCCCAAACCTCTCGGACACACCGCACAACCTCATCATGCTCAATCTTACCACTACCATCGACATCGTAAAGATCAAATGCGAAGCGAACGAGACTGACACTGTTGAATGAGCAGTAATTCCACACAGACAGCACAAACTCGATAAAATCCACTTCGCCACTACCGTTTCGATCCATAACGGAAAATGCCTTTTCTGAAAATCGACTTCGCTCTAACTCTAGTGAACAAAGAATAATAAATTATCCAAATGATGACTTGCCATGTTGCAACGAGTAAGGTTACACATACCGATGTAGTCGAAGAACTCCATCATGTTTATTTCACCTGATTTGTCTGCAGCTCACATAAATTAGATTAATAGATCGTTCACGCTTGCAAAAGACCAGCCCACCTCTGTCCATGGCCGAAAATATTAGGTGCAGTGTAACGAGATGCTTGCGTTCTATGCCAAGGTCTTTGAACATTTGTAATGATTTAGTGTTGAGATGATGCCCTAAGTTTAACGCCTTTTCTTGCGTATGCTTGGTTGCAAAGCTGCATTTGGCCACTAGAATCCCCATTCCATATGATAATGATTGAAAGTAACGGTGGGAATCAAAATCGTGGCTAACCTGCTTCTGGCGCATCGCTATATTAAGCGTGCTTGTCAAAGTAACGGTGAGCTTAAAAAGTATTGTCAATTTATTGTAGAATATGCACCTGTGCTCCATCTACTATTATTGCTATTAATACACCTTAAGTAACGCACTAGTAATATAAACACAAATTATATTCCTTCAGAAAGAAACAGGCTTGGGTTCGTGGGCTTACTTAAACCCACGTGATTTGTGTTCGACCCGCCAAAATGATTGGCGACGAGCTCGAAGGATGTGCCGGCACTACTACAGCGAACACTTTTTGTTTTACTGCGCTGGCCACCTAGACCTCTCCTTCCGTTGCTTCTAAGGATGAAAAGATTTACAACCCACCGAAATGTCTATGGACGTTGATGAGGTGTCAACTAAACTCTAATTTTTTCCTGAAGAACGCAAAATCTGCATATTGGTCGTTGCTAACGACGGGTTCCAGTGACGATAAACGTACCACCACACTGATTTATGCGATGAGAAAATTTCCATAGATATCAAACTGACCCGAGGAATTCAATCATAATAAATGGCACTTAGTGCCAAACCTTGTAGTGTCAGAGATAGTAGCAATAGCTTCCAACTCATGCTGTACGTGTGTTGAAAAGTATTTGATATAATGGTGGTAAAGTACTACTGTTACGGCATACGATAACTTAGTGCTGTTAATTGATCAATTTCGAGCACTACATCATCAGCACAATGTTGTCGCACTTAGGGCTGTTCTTAAGCATTGTACCTCAGGTGATGCTCTAATTAAAAGGCCCGACTGTGCTTATGCCTCACAGAAAATGCTCAGAAGCCTTTGCGCGACCTGACGTTGCAGCTGCACTGATGACAAAATATAGTTTATTAGAAAGATCCTTGGTTGTAAGATATTATAAAAAGCTACCTTGCAATCATGTCTCTCACCCGAATAGAAGAACGCCCTTTAATATTCACTTCCTCATTCTGAAAAATAAGATCGAATCTCCTCCCCCCAATTCTTTTATGTGTAATCTTCTTCTCTTCCTGGCGCTGCTGGCGTGCTCCACCAGCGCCTCTTCGTACAACAACAACAACACCTATAGTCTTACTATGCACCCCGTGGACGAGGATTTTTGCGACTCAACTAAGCAATTGAGCGGTTACTTTAAGATCATGGGCTCCAAGTCTAAAAACTACTTTTATTGGTTTTTCGAGTCGCGCGGCAGCCCGTCGACTGATCCATTGATCATCTGGCTTACTGGTGGACCAGGCTGTAGCTCCACCTTAGCGTTACTGGTGGAAAATGGGCCATGCTCCGTAAACGACGACCTCTCGCTTAAGAAGAATCCGTATTCGTGGACTGAGCGCGCCAACGTCATGTGGATTGACCAACCCGTTGGCGTCGGCTTTAGTTATGGCGACAAAAGCGAGTACGACACGTCGGAAAAGGAAGTGGGCAGCGATATGTACCATTTTGTGCAAGAATTTCTTCAGGCTAAGCCCGAATACCAGACGCTTCCTTTTTACGTTTTCGGAGAAAGCTACGCCGGCCACTACGTGCCTGCAATCGTGCACAGAATATTCAGTGGCAATCAACAGAAGGAAGGACCTTTGGAGATAAATTTGAAGGGGTTTGGCATTGGCAACGGACTCACGGATCCTCAAGTGCAATACAAGTACTACCCAGACATGGCGTACAATAATACGTACGGAATCAAGGCCGTTTCATATCCCGTGTATGTAGCTATGAAGGCTGCTGTGGCGCCCTGCGTGGCCATGATTGCCAGTTGCCAGACGACCAAAGCAGCATGTTTGGCAGCGCAAACATTTTGCAATGCTGCGCTGGTGGCGCCCTACTCGATGTCGGGGCTAAATGTGTACGACATAAGGTCCAAGTGTGAACATTGGCCGATGTGCTACGACTTTAGCCACATTGAGAAGTTTTTGAGACTTGAAAGCACGTTACAAAAGCTGCATGTGAGTTCGAAGAGTGCCAAGTGGCAGAGTTGCAATATGGAAGTCCACGCGGGCTTTTCCTTTGACTGGATGAAAAACTTTCAACAATTGGTGGCGCCCATGCTTGAAGCTGGAATCAGGGGTCTTGTGTATGCTGGAGACGCCGACTTTATTGTCAATTGGATGGGATGCAAGGCATGGACGTTGCAATTGCCGTGGAGTCAGCATGGTCAATTTTTGGCTGCAGAGGACAAGGCCTGGGTTGTGGACGGCCATAAGGTTGGTCGGATTCGTCAAGTTGGTCCCTTTGCGTTTCAACAAGTGTATGAGGCGGGCCACATGGTGCCTTTGGACCAACCGAAGATTGCGCTGGCGATGCTTAAGGCCTTCACGCTTGTACCTGAAGAGCAAGAGGAAAAACGTATGGACGAAGCTAAGGCGCAAGGGGTGGACAAGGTCATGCGTAAGGATAACATAACCATGAGCATCGTGTAAGGAGCGCAAAGCTGATGCTTGTATCGAAGCGATTCAATAGAAACATTTAGCCAAAAAAAGAAGTTACAAGTAGCTACAGCTAATTTTCATTTATTTGAAAACACTTATGGACTTAACCACGCTGACGTCGAATTCAGGTCAAAGCGGTTTCCGCACGATCAACGTGTAGCCTCCTACATTTCCAGCCTGGAACACACGCGCCACACTCGTGTAAAAATGGTCAAGATCACGAGCTGCCGCTTCACCATCACGAGCAATGTGACTGGCTAATGCCGCATGGTATTGAAACGCACGGTTCGTCAGATATGGGAGCCACTTGGTCGTGACGTCCTGCAAGTCAATCTTTTCGAATCCACACTCACTTAACACTTCTCGGATCTCCTCCTGGCGCAACAAGTCGGCACAGTAGACGTCTTGCTTGAGTGTGAGCTTGTCCTCGGTCGTCAACTCCTCGCCACGAACAAAAAAGTCGTCGACGTACAAGAAACCACCGGGTTTGAGACTGTCAAAACACTTTTGAAACAACTGGCACCAGTGGCCGATATGCAAGAAACACAAGAGACCCACCACGGCGTCGTACTCTTTCTTTAGTATTGGAAGCTCCAAGAAATCCCCATTCAAGTGTGTGACGTGGTTGTCAAGTCCACAACGTCGAGTAAGCTCTCGACCGGCTTCACTCAAATCCGGTTGCAACTCCAAGGCATCTACTTTACAGCCACTACGGTGTGCCAGCAATCGCGCGGTACCTCCATAACCTGTACCAATGTCCAGCACTCGTTTGTCCATAGAATTATCAGCCAACAGCTTTGCAATGTGCCGAATAGGTTCGTCTCCAAAGAAATGCAGCGAGTCGAGCGTACCCAATTGTTCTGGGTCCACTTGCACGTCCTTGCTTGTATACCCTAATTCTCTTAGACGACGCTCGATGCGGTCCAGGTGACGGTAAAGCTGCATCGTTTTGATTTCTTCCTGCTTTGTCATGAAGAACGGTAGATATTGATACGACTCTCGGCTAAATAAGAAGTGTGACCTTGAGCAGGTTTCATGTACATAGTTTTAGCTCCAAAGTTACGTCTTGATTCATCCACCAAATATCTATGCTACCGGTAGAAGTAAGTAGCATTTAGGTAGGTAGGTAGGTAGCCAGCCAGCCGATACGATGAAAAAGTGCGGATTCTCATCTATCGATTCGTGCTGACTGTAAATAAAGATTCAAGGACGTACATGTAACGCAGCCTTTTGATGTCAAAACACCGGCTGCGAGTGAACCCATTTAATTTAAGACGATTTCAAACGTCAAACATTTTCTCATGCATCATATTAAAGAGGTTTATCCAAATAATAATCAAACTCATTTCTATCTAAGCGCCATTCGTGTCTCTGTCTCAAGTCCACAAATAAATGTATTACGTGTACGCATTGCTATATTTACAGCTTTTGAGGTCGATGGTTGGTTTCATGCCTACATAAATACAGTCGTGGTAGTAAGACGGCGCTTAGAAGTTGTAGTTGGCAAGCTTCATCATGGGCGCTGGGGCCTCTGTGACAAACGACTCGAACAATTCTATTCGGCTTCAGACACCTTCCCGAATCGTCACGGCATTCCTAAATCTCGCTAACAAACCACATCAAGCACCTCTAGTGGCCGCCAAGACGCAATGGAAACTTGCACAACAATTTGCTGGCGAGACGTCGACAAATGAACAGGAATTACTACAGATGTTGCATGACCCTGTGGGACAGAAACACATTGGATCGTTTGCAAAAAAGATTATGACGTCCGAGACTTTTTTCTGCTGGGTTGAGATCAAAGAGTTTAGAGAAGCGCCTTCCATCGGGTATCGTAAATCAATGGCCAAGCTCATTTACCGCAAGTATATTAAAAATGGGTCGACCATGGCACTTGGAAGTATTACTTCAGATTTGATTACGTATTACGACGTAAGTTCTATTATGCGTTAAAGTATATTTGTGTACCTATTAATCTCTGTGATTGCAGAAGCAAATTGGGGCATTGGATGCAAATCATGGCATTAGCGCAACAATTGACTTTTTTGACCCTCTCATGGCAAATATTGTTGCCGATATGTGTCAAAGCACATTTATGCGATTCAAGGCTTCACGAGAGTACGAAGCGTACAAGAAAGATTTGAAGGACACGTACAACAAGGTTACGATTGAAGATTTTGAGTACCTCGAAGTTCTTGGTAGTGGTGGTTTCGGTCGCGTCGTACATGCGCGTAAAAAGTCTACCGGCAAACACTATGGTAAGCACCAATTATTTAATACCGTAACGATTTGAACTCAAGATATGTTATGTCTCGATTACGCAGCGATGAAAATTCAGCTGAAGACGGGCCTTCTGGACGAGCATCACGATCAGTTGAGCCAAATCACTTCTGAAAAAGATATTTTGCAAATTTGCCACAACCCGTTTGTCTTGGACATGCACTACAGCTTCCAGACCCCAGCCCACGCGATAATTGTAACAGAGCTTGTGCGCGGTGGTGACCTGGGCGGCGCTTTGAAAGCGTCCCGAGATGGGTATCTTCATGAGGATCGAGTTCGACTCTACGCCGCCGAGATGGGGTTGGCACTTAATCATATGCACGAATTGGGACTAATATATCGAGACTTGAAACCTGGCAACGTACTGCTTGGGGAAGATGGGCACGTGATTTTAGCTGACATGGGACTTGCAGCTGGTTTTGATCCTATGAATTTGCAGAAGGAAGAGTCTGGAGATTATCGGTACACGACGACGCATCCAAAGCTTACACGTAGGAGAACAACGGTAGGTACTCGCGGCTACATGGCTCCAGAAATCGTCTCTGGCAAATTGCTGAAACGCGACGAGCGGCCAGGGTATACTTTTGCAATTGATTTTTGGTCACTTGGCGTCACGATGTTTGAGTTGATGTGCGGGTTTCGGCCGTTTAATTTGCATTCAACCGGCAATTTTTTTCAGGAAGTGGCCAATGAAGAAATATTTCGATTGTCTCCGAGGGCACAACACAAAATCGAGCTACAAAAAATGACGCAAGACGTGACATTTCCTTCGCATCTTAGCCAAAACGCTCAGGATTTTCTTAAGCGTTTGCTGGAGGTGTCGCCAGAGCGCCGACTTGGGTGCAATGAGGAGAAGGGTCTTGTCGAATTTATAGAGCATCCTTTCTTTAAAACTGTTGACTGGGAAAAGCTCATGATGAAGCACATTGATCCCAAGTACAAACCTGCTTTACCTTTGCTGAGTGATAAAAAAGTATTTAGCTCTTACGATCACATGATGTCGCATTTCGATATGCGTGACAAAGACTTTATTCGACGTACGTTTTTGAGGTGCACTTTCGCAATAATGAGTTTGCGAGCTTACTGATTTTTAATTTGCATTTATAGACGACTGGTACGCGGATCCAGACCCTGAAATGCAGAAGTATTTCGACAATTGGGAGTTCATTTCGCTTAATACGTTGCGAGCTGAATTAGGAATTGCCAAAGAGCTGGACGAGACAAATATTCCGTACAAAGTGCTCCAACTTACGGGCGAGGATAGCAAGAGAAAGTCTACGGCAATTAAATAGAGTGTAATTATATGTTGCGAATTAATGTGCTTGCTGTGGAGGCGGTATGCCAGAAAGTAGAATCTAAATAGTTTTTACAGCCAAGGATACTCGCTTCTAATTTCCCTTTTTCTAACGATAATATTTCGCACTCAAATACTGCTAACATTCCGAACCGCAAAAACAATGATACTAATCATGCAAAAGCTCGTACAAGGGAGGGTGGTAGATACGAAGTTTAAACGCTCAGGATCAGCGTGAAAGTGGAGAATACGATCAACGAGCAAAGAGGAAGGTAAATGCTTCATCAAAATGAAGGACTTTCCTTGTAAAATTAACCAAATTTCCCGCAGAACCTAGAGCTTTTTTAACTTAGATGACGTTAAACACCACGCCTGACCAATGCTTGTACCCCGCGTGGTAACGTCGATCACTTGATTTGCACTTCACGTCCACGTTCGTCCATTTCAAGTGTAATGTGCCTGTTCGGCCAATATCGCTTTGATCGCTCATTACCCGTACAAACAGCCAGTTCATACACTGAAGTAAATATTGCTAAGATCGCAAAAATTTATCCTTTTTGACTGAGCTGCGCAAACTTTTGTACCTATGTTGATACAGGTTGGGCGGAGGAGACTTAAGCAATTTTAAACTTCAATAGTCGAACTCACGAGGGTAATTTATTTGAAATATCTACTGATGATCGACAGAAAATACAATTGTGTCTTGACGATGCATGTCATCTGCTCAAATTCTTGTTCTATCGGACTGTTGCGCAGTCGAGCTATTCACCTCATTAAAATTGTAGACCAATGTTAGAAGCTAAAGGAGGCTTCACGTGAGGTATCCAAGCGAATAAATCTGACCTCCCTTTGCTGCTTTATTTAGAATCTAAGTGCCCTTTGCTTTTTGTACGCTATAAACAAATTCTCATCATCTATTGCAAGCTTTTGTTCGCCAACGATTTTGTAATGTTAATAAACGACTTGGCGGTCACCATTGACTTAAACATTTACTAGCTGTTTTTGCCGCGTAAACTGTAGATGTTTCCGACGAAGCTGGTCCATTCGTATCACAGAAGTTTCTGCTCATCTGCAAGGTTGTTTCTCTTGATAGCATCTGTAATTGCATTCATTTCATGTCGGGCGATGAGTGAATGAAAGAACCATTCTCACTACAAAGGAAGCGAAAGGAAATCAGACACGGTCAGATTTCCAATAAACTGCAAGCCATTAGCTTACAAAGCACCAGCAATTTTTTGTGCTTGTCTTGACATATGATTTGTTACAAGTTTGACCCATTTTCCTTAGATTCTTGGAAAGCAAAGCGCGAAAAAAGAGGACAAGCGTTTTGCACATATTTCCCCTAGCAAACACAATACAAAGCAATTAATTGGCAGTTATACTTAACGGACCCGTAGTTACCAGTCGAATTTACAACGGCACTTTTCATCACCACTTGTTACCAAAATATCTTGCTCACGTACACAGCTGAACACGTCACCGGTCTTATAGAGTGAAGGGCTTGTACTATATTGGATTTAGTCCCATGTGTAGCGGATAGCAATACCACCGCCGAAAGTGCCTAAGAAAATCTTGTCATTTGACAAATTTGTAGCGAAATTGTCTGCGTCTTGTTGATACTGTCGTTGCACGTACTAGCCATATTGTTGCGCGATGAGTATAACTTTAAAAAAGACAGCCTTTAGCCATTTTTTATCGATTTGATGCCTTCCTTTCAGATATTGCAACATATTGTGCACATCTCGTATGTTCAAACTTTATAATGTTTCTATAATTTTAGCAGTCGAAAAGCACATATTTGAAAGATATTTCGACAGAAATTTCGGAATCTTTCCGGTAGCACCTCTTGATTATTGCACTTAGAGCTGTTTCGCAGCCGCTACCTCTCTTGTGGGATTTCAATCTTAATCGTGGAGTCGACCACCTCGAATAAATCTAATCATTTTTTTTCGCTTTAATCACGTCGCAGCATTTACCGTAATGTAGAATATATATTCGACGGTGACTTCACTTGATGCTCGCTGATAATTTAGTGAAAAATCTTTCCAAAGTAGCGTACTAATTTCAATTATGACGCTGTAACGTAAGCTTGTAACTCTTTAAAACTTGAAGAGCATTCGCTAGTAGATTTTTGAAACAATTAAGCGTAGGGAATCTTAATTAATCACGTAATATAGGAACTAATATAGAATATGGGTAGCATTTATGCAATCTCATCCTCAAATTAAATATTAAAAAAGTGTTCATGTCAACATACACCGACTAGCATTACATTGCCTAGCTGTAAAATTAAATTGCCCTCGAAAGGTCGGTTGATGGTCAACATGGTGTAATTGAGCACAATTTACTGTTCCAAAAGTGCAGCCCTACCTTGCGCTATACTTCTAGAAAGAAAGATCCAAATTGCTTGACAACTTCTTTATCTTATTAAACCGTGAGAAATACAACGACGCGTTGCACAAAACATATTCCTTAGAGCTATATCAGAGCAATGCCGGTAAATTATTTATTAAAATATTCCAAAATGTGGTGTCCAACGAGCACTCACAAATTTTCCATCATAAGAGGGATGAGACACGAGATCAATTTTGTGACAGGCACACAGGAATCTGTCACCAATCATTAACTACTTCCGCACGAGCAGTATAAGCTTATTGTTTCCTTTCTCGCTATTAAAACAAGAAATGGCATGGTGATAGTAAAAGTTTTTGTACTTGCCCTGACTTTATTGAATCAAAACTAAAAGGAATTTGATCACTGGGTCATGCTTGTAATAAGCTGGCATTGAATCGGTAGTTGCACGATCACCTGTTCCTAAAAAGAATGTAACTTATAATTAACGATGTACAATGGTAGATGGATGCTATCAAGTTTGAATGAAGCGCCCTTACTGGTGTTAGTTTGCCAGGCGGAGAAACATAATGCTGCAAGAGCTATCAAATGCTCCGGCGACATATAAATTGATATTTTCGTCCGTACTTGGCTCTGGCTACCCCTTGAAGGCATCTGAGGTAAGTATTTGAGATCGTGTATATCTCAAAACCTTACGCTATCATCGAGTTTCGACAATTGTGACTTTGCTCCAGACACTTAGCCGCTTTGTTAAAAGCCATGGCGTTCGATCAAATTTCGAGAAAGTGTAACTACTTTAGCCGTGTCTTGCACCGCATTCTTTGTGGTTGATTAGCCTGTCCAAATATTATCTATTGGCTATGTTGTTCTCGTCTGTGAAAAGTAGCCAGCACGAGGAGACATTCGATACTGATGAAAGCCTTTTGTGGCTCCGTATCTGGTTTTGCCGAACAAGACAGAGCCGTCAAGCTTCACCTGCAGCGCTTATGACTTTGCAAAGTGTTGCGCATTATTCCGACTCACGAGCGGACATGAGCGAGTTCTTTCGTTTCGATTCAGGAAGCTTGATGGTACCCCACTCATGACAAGGATTCACATCCATGATGAGCACACTTGTTAAGCCTCGGGCGCATCTCTTACATTCAAAGCCAAACCATATATTTTTGTGGACGGTGGTAAAAACGCCCCACTTCTGTTTAGTTATGGCAAGCTGACTATCATTCATCGATGTATATGACTTCCGCGCTCCATAAAAACCGGGTAATAAAATGTGCGCTTTCATATAGGCAAAATTGTAAGTTGGACCACTTCAACACATTGAAAGTTTATCAAGGATTGAGTTTGTCAGGCATGCTAATTTAGAGTCCCTCATGCGATTTTTATCGCAGACAACGATGCCACAGTCGAGTGACTAATCCATCGACAGCGACCGCAATTGCATCGCTGTGACTGAATGGACGGTCTACCCTGCGATAGGGCGGATCTGGGATGTACATCTTTAGCTGGTTTTTAAAGAAAATGACCTATGGCTCGATATATCTCTGAAAGCACATGTTGCTCTACCCGACGGCCATTCAATCCGGTCGCTTCACGGTTTTCATAACACTTTGGTGGCTCCTTATGTACAAGTGGGTGACCAGGTACGTGAGGAGCTGCGAGACCTGTTAGAAGGTTGGATTCTCAGCTCACACCTATAGAGCCTGCTGAAATCGAACGATGTCAGAAGCACCTTATCTTTGTCTTCTACTTCTCGAAAGACAATGATGACGCGAGCATAGAATTAGTGGTGTGCAAAATGGTTTACTTTGCGCCTGTTCCGTACCAAACAGTATAGCTGTTTAAATATACAGAATTTAGATAACACGGGCTTTCGGACAAACTAGTGTCGATAAGGAATCCGCGGATGACCGCTTCGTTCTTTTAAATCCTGCTACAGCTACTGAGAACAGCTGGCTGAAATCATGGGCGGGCTATTCATAGAGAGATGGTTAGTCGAAAAAGGTCAACAGAAGGACTGAACGCACACTGCGCCGTATGTGGAATGAATTACCACATCTGTGGTTTAATCTTCTATTTGTGGCTGAGTATGCACTTGACAAGGCGCTACACGCCTTAACGGACTAAATTCCTTTGGTTTAGATATACTGAGATCTCAAAGAGCTTGCTTACTTCTTGAAGCACGCTTTTGAGATCAGTGAAGAAGACTTTTGGAAATTTTTCCACTCAGGTCTCAATTTAAAAAAAAAAAAATCTGCAAAAAGACGGGGAAAAATGATTCAATCCGCTAAAAATAAAGAAAAGTATCTCGCGGATAATTAAAAAAGGATAATTAATTATTTTGGGGAAATCGAGTATAGTATGGATGAGTACTAAAATTCTAACTCTAAAAAGATAAAAAGACAAAGACTGAGCCATCAAACAATTTACATTCTAGAGAGGCATACACCATAGGGCTTATCACGACGATTTCGACGCACCCAGCATTTTGTAAGGCGTATTTAAGGGCATTACAGTCTTGAGAATCTCGATCTTAAAAAAGTCCCTAAGCATTTTGGCACCCTTTCAAAGCAGTGTCTCTACGCCCGCCCTTGTTGGTATGGCGAGTAAGGAAGGTAATACGTCGGATAAAACTTCCCGTAGCCATGACCATTAGGATGGAAGATGCGCAAACATGAGCGAAAATAAGAGCCTCACAGCTCTTAATCAAGCTCGAATCTCGTCTTTCAGCTACTTTGCCGTCTCCACTTAGTGCGTCAAATCGGTGTTCGGATCAGACAGCATTGCTAAGACACGAGCCAAACCTACAATATATGAAAACCAAACAGCATCCCAGTGTAAGTGCGGTAGGATCTAGCCGCGCATCTTGCGCACTTCGTGTCCATTATTCAATTGATCTCATGTGCCTGATGCGCCAAAGCTCAGAGTCATCCACATCCACGACTCAAATACTCGAAACGCAGTCACAGCGAGATAAAGTTTGCTTAGTTTACATCAACGGACCGTGTATAAGCTCATGTCTTTATCTCTACCGGTAAATTTTGCTAGTTCTTCGGTTACCTCCTGGGCTGCATCCGCTAGACATTGATTGCAAATGACGTCACGGCGAGATATTGGGAAATCGTCCCCTTCTTCCTCTTCTCGATAAAGAGATGAAGCATCACTAACAAGCGAGATACATTTGCCGTCGTCAAAGTAAAGCCCAGTATCTTGTGAGATGGAGGAAGACGTCGTAAACTGGTAATCAGCGTCTTCAAATTACTAGGCTTCACGATATTAAATCTGAAGGCTCTGAAAAAAAGAGCAAAGCTCACCTCGAGGGCCCTGACATGACCACTGTAGAAGCAACGCTCACATGAAGATATATAAGCCATAGGTTGCAGGTCGACAGACTGTCAGTTGTTGAAGACGAGTCTTAAACGAGCAGAATCCTACCAAAGATAACACTCCACTCGTCCATCGATTTTTCTTAAGCTGTTTGTGTTGCAGCTACTTGTACGAGCAGTGGTGGCGAAATGGATCTTGCTCGGCTCTAGATCCACGAATAAGCGTGCTTGGCGAGTCATAATAGTATCCGGTATTATAGCTCCAGCCTCTACAAACGCTTGGCGTGAAGCACGTAAAGCTCTTAAAGCTAAACTGTAAGTACCACTGAGTTTTTTTCGATGTGAACTACTGTGCTCGCTTGGTTGCTAAATAGGATGGTGCCTCCACTGCTGACCGCAACGATGGTACTCACGTCTTGCGAAAAATCTGCAAATAACGAAACGCTCCAAAAATGATGAGTAGAACTTGTGTTCTTGCGCGCATTATTTGTGCTTGCTTTATCAAGTCATTACATTGACAGCCTTGAGTGTGTCCACTAAACGTTGTGCACAAGCTTGAGATTTCAATTTCTTGTCAAATAGAAATCAAAATGTCAAGCGCGTAGTTGCGACTTTTCGCGAGAAATTTTCTCGGCTCGCCCTCAGGTTTAGGCTCTTCGTGCCTTAATAAAATTTTAGCCCAACTGCGAAGCCGACCTGCGTGCGTATGACCCGATCCCGACCTCTTGCATAGTGTTAAACCCGGTGAAAAGACAGCTCGAATAAAACTAAATAGAGCAATAAGTGCGTTCTCTTTCTCTTAGAATTGTCAAGCGTATGCCCTAAACCGTTTGCTATACGAGACAATGAAAAATCACAGGTACACTTGTCTAACCCTAGACGTACGCTAATTGCTGTCAACCATGTGTCACTTTTCGTGTGAGCAATTGATATTACCCGTCCACACGCTTACTAAGGACGATAGCTATGAAAGTGTCGGCTTAAGATCTTCGGTGTAAATAAAGACAGCAGTGTATGTGCTTTGCCGGATGAATTGCCAGCGTCGGAGCAGGATTGGGCGGTCGTCGTTTCCCTCCAATTGATCAAGGGCTTATGCTTGTTTAGCCTTGAAATGCTCAAGACAAAGTCATACTTGTCCATTGTCAAAGACAAATGTGTGGACCGAGTACCCAAAATTCACGGTCAGGTCTTTTCCTACGTCTATAACTAATCCTTTAAACAGTCGGATTAATTTCCTGTGTACTTATATAAAGCTATTCTCACTGAACGCAATTATTTGGTGATATGCAAAATTTGCGATACGCTAGATTTTGCCGAGGCTTTCCATATTCTTATATATCTGCATGTACAACCACTGCTTATTATACCTTCGAAAGCTTTCAAGCTCTAAGGAGCTAAGATCCCATGATGTGTATCAATCACACGGAAAAATAGTATTCTCAATGTTCCAACCAGCGACCAGCGTTTTCTTCGCTTTGAAGGCGCGGCTTCTACCAGCCATTCTTTAGATTTCTTGGGCCAAAATTTTTTTGTCCTCTTTATTTGGGACAGTCCAAATCGTAATCGGCAGCCGAAGCAGTAGATCAAGCTCTACGAAGAAGTTGATGCTGAGAGCTCGAGCACCACAGGTAGCCCGCCGAATGTGAATTTTAAGCCGTTGCGTGACGTTTCACTCTCTTTCGGAGGTGGTAGGGTCAAACGCTGCCTAAAACCACTTTATTGGAATCCTAGGATAACATGCAGCAACAGTTTAGAGCAAAATGCCTATTGGCGACATAAGAGTTACACCAGCATTTACGTTATCATAAGGAAGGCATAAGCTAGAGGACTATTCTTATGCATTCATGAAGCTGATTCTTGCTATTATTGGGACGTCATTTCCCGAACAAGTCAAGTCATGGACAGCCTAAGAATAGGACCAAACTCTTTTAGCTGCAGGTAGCAACGGTAAAAGACGCAATTTAGAGCGTTCTGTACGAGGGATACAGCCGCAGATAGTCGGCCGCAGCTGCCTCCTCAGAACACTATAAGTCAGTTACTTTTTAGAGTGGTGCAAGCTGAGGTAGTTTTTTTTATCCCAAAACCTTTGCGAGGGTCAAAGTATTTAATCTACCCGTGTGTGCGTACAATTGACTGTAAGTTCTCCCAGAGCTGACGGTGTCACGCAGCATCTTGCACAAAACAGATTTGCGGTAAATTCAAGGATCTTCTACGGCCTTGAGTCGTCGGCGTGTGCAATAATTTGAAGTGTAGAGACTGATTTATTGAGTGAATACAATATGTATCCTAACTAGAACTCTTTCTGTGTGCACTCAATATACGATTCTGTAATTTAGGTAGAGATTATAATCATTTTGGTTTTTCAGTATGTAAACCGGTATAAACCCTGAAAGCTTTTACCACAATTGGCTTATACCGGTCGTTGGTAAAATAATGCACTGCCGTAAACCCTCAATACAAGGTATACATTACCGGTATTTTTCCCTGCAACATTTTAGTCTCGATGTTGCGATCCTCGCTACGTCAAGTGTGGCGCTTCTCGAAGACACTCCAGATCGGCCGTCATCAAAACCCACAGCCCCAACTCTTGTTGCACAGCTACCACACGAAAAGAGTGAAGGAGGTTAGCAATTTGGCTAATGGTCGCTATTTCATTGGTCGAAAGGCGGAAAGACGCCTGAGGACAAAAGCGTGGGAGGACAAAATGTTGGCTTGTTTAACGGCATACAAAGAAAAGATGAACGATGTGCTGGTTCCACAGGCTTTCGTTGTACCGTGGGGTGATTCGAACTGGCCTGAAAGTCTGTGGGGATACCGACTCGGGCGGGCAATGAACCTTACTCGATATTGGTGTAAACATCAATCAAGCAGGCAAATTCTGTCGGCTCAAATGATCGAAGAGCTCGATAAAATTGGCTTTGTACAAGACGTAACGCAGTACAAATGGGACACCGAAGTGTTGCCATGTTTACGTCAGTTTGAAAAGCTTTATGGCCACTCGGATGTCCCTTGTCACTTCGTAGTGCCTGAAGGAGACGAAGCTTGGCCAAAGGCTGCGTGGGGTAGAAGACTTGGACTTACTGTCGTTGATATGCGGAAAGGTAAAGCGTTTGCTTACCAAATGGTAAATTCTGAAAGAGATTTGGAAAAAATAAGGTTTTGTTCCGGTCCGATTGCCGAACGCGATTGGACGGAGAAGATACTCCCTGCACTCAAAGTACATCGCAACGAATTTGCTCATTGTGTCGTCAAACAGGGTTTTAAGATTCCATTCTGCCATCCATGGCCGACAGAAGTGTGGGGAATGCCATTGGGTCAGATTGTGAGAGATATTCGTTTGAAAAAGGGGTATGTGAAGCAAGCTGCTCGCGACAAGGATATCCTGAGCGCTATCGGTTTTGCCTGGTTTCGTAGCGAGGCAGTATGGATTGAACAGATTATTCCCGCTTTTAAAGTTTATGCTAAAGTTTTCAAGAATGGCAACATCCAGCGGAATTTTGTCGTTCCCAGCGAAAATCCATGGCCGAAACGTGCATGGGCGATGAAACTTGGAAGGGTGCTTGGTGAGGTGCGGACAAAAGGAACATACTTTAGATACTTTGGTCGTGATGCGATGCTGCTAAATACACTAGGATTTAGTTTGCAACTTTCAAGACGAGCGTGGCAGGATCGAGTTGTGCCATTGCTCAATATTTACGAAAGGCACTATGGTGGTAAGAAAAAGATTTCTAACGACTTTACTATTCCGTCGAAAGCTCCTTGGCTAAAACAAGCTTGGGGAGTTCGACTTGGCCTCATCGTGGCACGCAACATTTCCAACGCAATCCCGACTAATGACTTTGCAGAATAAATTATCGGCATAAGCGCAGTGACATTGCAAACACAATAAGAACCCATTCCAATTCAAAAATCTTATCTTGAAGTCGGTGTCAACGATACATTGCCTTCCTCGTCATCGCTACTACTTGAATACTCTTGTAGCAGCAACGATGTCGCACACGTCATCTTCTGTGGAACTGGTGTCGATGTTCCGTTGCCCACAATGTTGTTCTGTGCATGACTTTGCGAATTTTTTGCAGTCGGCTGCGTTTCCTCATTGCCACCTGCAGCACTATTCCGTCGGCTCTTTTTAGTGCTTGTCTCCTTCTCACTTGACTTTTTCCGCCTCTTTTTGGCCTTAATTACCATCATCGCCTTCTTTTCAGCATCTGGCTGCTGCAATGACTTTTTGCTACTAATCTTTGGCAACGTGATCACTGTCTTGTGTGCTTGCATCTGTAGAGCAGTCGTGCGGAACGTCTGAAGCGCTGCAAGTCCAGTACTCAGTCTCTCGGTAACAACAAGAGCAACTTATGAATCGCACTCACCAGCTTGGCGTTCCAGCTGCTCTTTGCCCTGTGCCTGCAGCTTTAACTGTGTTTGTTCTGCAAGATACATGCGGTCGGATGGGTCCAGCAGTCCCCGGCCACCTCCTAACACGACATTCTCTTCTGCTGTAGCCACCATCTGCCGCTCAGCCTCTGTAGACGTGTCTACGACCACATACGTCGTCCGCGCCGGAGCCGGATCCCCGCCGCTCATCGCCAGCCTCCGCACTGCATCTAAATCCTGGTTGGCCGGATGCCACGATGGAGCGTCCATGGACAATCTGATCTGATATATGTCAGCATAGCCTGTCACAATTTATTTCATAAAAGTGCAATGTCATACAATACAATAAAACTTCCTAGCTAGAAACTTTCCTTATCTTATACCCTGTCAAAATTGAATACAATGAGCCCCTACCAATTCTTTTTCAGATTACCATTGCGTCATGATGCTCGTTGCGTCTCTGCTGCTTGCTGTGTCCACGATCGCCGTTTTAATTGCGGAGCCTCTTGTGCAGCTCAATGGTTGGTATCCATGCACGCAGAGCTCAATACAGACCAACGATCTGGACAAAGGCCACCCCGATCAGTACTTTCTGGAGACGGCCGATGACTTAAATACTCGACGAAGAGCTACTGCTGAAGTAAAGCAGACACGGGCATCGCGTTTGCCATTTTTGCAGCAATCTTTTGATCGCTTATTTGCTCAACACGGGAGCTGGAAGCAACCGAACCAACAGGCTAAGACTCGCTATAGTACCCGCCACAAAGCTGCGGGCAATACGCAGTGGGGCGACCCGCAGTACGAATGTGCTGAGTTTCGTGTACCCATGTGTTATGACGGAGTGTGTGCGAGCAACAAGACTGTGGATGTGTTTGTCAAGCGTGTGAAAGCATCAAGTGTAATCGCTGGACAGAAGGAAAAAGCATTGTGGGTGCTGCAAGGAGGTCCAGGGGCGTCGTCGACTGGGGTGGAGGGACTGATGGATACCATGTACTTGGAATTGAATCGACAGATTAGTGTCTATACGTTTGACCATCGGGGAACTGGTCGCAGCTCAAGACTAGTATGCCAGGCTGCACAAGCGGGAGCATTGGGCAGTCCTGGGGGATCGACCCTTCGATTGGAAGAGCTACCTGCATGTATGGATGACATCCGATTTCAAATCGACAATCAGACAGCGGCATTTTCAGTCACTAGCGCAGCAAAAGATTTGGCTGCGATTATTGAATATGAACTCAGTGACCACGATGTGTACGTGTACGGACTCAGCTACGGCACGTACCTGGTCGAGCGACTAGTGCACTTTGCACCAGCAAGTATCAAAGGATTCGCCGTGGACGGGGTCGTTTCAGAAAGTGGGGACACTGCAGAAAAGCGTGCGACGTTTACAAATTGGGACTATGATGTCGGTGTTGTAGGGAAGCAGTTTCTTACCGCTTGTCTCGTAGAAAATTTCTGCAAGAGCAAGTTTCCAGGTGTCACGGATCTCTCGGCTTTTGTTTTCGATCTTTATAAAAAGCTGGATGCTGCTGTTGCAGATGGCAAGAAGGGCAGTAACGCGTGTGCTGATGCACTGACAAAAGACGGTAACAAGCCCTCGTATTTGTTACGATCTGCTTTTGGAGAATATCTAATGTCTGACCGTATGCGAATTGCAATTCCCGCTGTGATCTACCGCGCTTCTCGATGTAGTGAGCTTGATGCTTATGCTCTTGACCATTTTGCGAGAGGACTCGACAAGTTAAAAAGCGATGCTGGGTTTGGCGACTTCGAGCCGGAAACGCTGCTTTATGATTCAGACATGCTCTACTACTTGATTGTGTTTTCAGAAATGTGGGAAACCCCAACGCCAGACAAGGCAACCTTAGTCCAGTGGTACGAAAATTCGACAATGGCTTCCGACAACTACTTGTCACTTCCGTACTATTGCCTATTTACAGGCAGCCGCGAACATGCGTGCCAAGAGCTCGTTCATCTTCCTATTGCCCGGCCTCTCGTGTACGATCGTGATCAGTACTGGAATACGACGGGCGAGCTTCCTGATGGCGTCACCGCTTTGCTTATGACGGGTGGAATGGATCTGCAGACGCGACGTATGTATGGTGAACAAGAATACGAAAAAATGAGTGGCGAACGCATGCTTGTTAGCTTTGACGACGCAGGCCATTGCACGACATTTACGACCCCTACTAATAACGGCGGTGCGACCTGTGGTGTACGTATTTTAGCGTCCTACGTAAAGGAAAACGGTGTATTAAAAAACGTGGACACGAAATGCATGAGTGAATTGAAGCCGTTGACATTCTCAGATACGGCTTTGGACGCGCATGAATTGTTTGGTATGAGTGCTCTATACGATGGCTCGAAAAGCGATTGATGAGATCAAAATCAAGCATTGCCTTGATGCACTATTAGCTCTGTCGACGTACGAAAAGTGATCGAAAGTAGCATCAACTATACCAGTTTTAGCTCTGTAAGGCCCAAGAAGCTTATAAGCATTGGTAAACCAGTCTCACCCCATCTATTATTGCGCTGTTGTAAGCTTTCCATATTCAGGCCACTTGCTACGTAGCCTATATTGCTCAGCTTTGTGTCAACCTGAATTCGAAAAGAAAGCAATAGATTCTTTTTCAGCGATTTCGTATGTTTCATGCATCATCAGTATGACAAACTCACTCAATCTTGTCCTAATACCGTCGCCAACTCTGATCCAGAAGGCCAAGGATGCAAGAAAAATGTCTACAACATTAAAAAAATTTATTCCTCGATCGTAATAAGCACTTGCATTTCTTCGCGTGAACCTTGATTACTAAATTGCAGCTCCCGCATCGCTTCGCACGTAATTGCACCGAGGACAAGTAGACCCACTACCACTAAAAAAATCACCGCATTTAAAGACCATGGTGCCACTGCCTTGTCATCAACCTCTGCTTCTGAGCCGTGCAGTTCCTCTCGCGTTGCAATTGTTTCGTGCTTAGTTTCCATATTCACTAAACGGGTTTCAAAGGGTTTTTCATCGAAGCACTTGGTCATCGAAAGGTGAGCAAACCAATTTGATGCTGGGCGTGAGATTTGAGCTCGATCGAATGAAGCGTTTTCCACATGGGGTTGTTGAAAATTTAGCTTCTGGTTACTATCCAAGAGCGACCGCACCGTGTAGCCAATGATTGAGATGTTTTTCTTCACAACAGCATTGTACATTTGCTTCACGTATACCATGTGATACTGACTTTGTGTTCCATCAATCCCATCGTCATCTGTGCACCACCCATTTTCCGTCAGCAGTATCTTTAATGCCGGATCCACCGCATGCAGCCACTTAGCGGTGGCCATGAAATCCTCTGAATAACCTGTGGGCCACGAGCACTTGAGAACGCTCGCAGTAGCCACATGTATCCCGTTCAACAAACTTGTGTCGTCAATTCCTCTGTCACGGGCGTAACCTCGCGGCAAATCGTCGCAGGGGATAGTAGAACGCTCTGAGTCGCAGGGAGTCACTACCCGTGAGTTATGTTGAGTTAGCATCAATACATCGTACGATCCCTTGACAATTTCAGTCTCCCTGGCTGTAAATCTCGGTAAACGCTCACTTATTCGCTCACGCATACTTGCAGGGTAGTCTCCAGTCACGAGAGGCATTACAAACCAGCCGAGATCAAATTGCATCTTGCGCTCTGCGGCTATTACGTCCATGGCGCTGAGCTTGTCGACAGGATAGCCGTACGCAGCATTGAGCACGATACCAATGCGAGCACCAGTATTCACCACACTGTCATTTTCTCTCTTCAAGTCACGAAAGAGTGCCACCGCTCGAGCATGGGCGCGTAGCACATTGTGTGCTGCTGTGTACGTGTTGACGTAAAACGGTTCAATTCCACCAAAAGCACTGTCGTACGAAGCGTAGTCACGGCTAATAAACGTCAACGGCTCGTTAAATGTTGCCCAATACTTCACTTTTTGTCCATACTGAGTAAATGCCAGCAATGCAAAGGCCTCAAAGTGCGTCATAATGGCTGGATTAAGCCACCCAATAGGCTCTAGTTGGGACTGCAGCATTGACGGGAGGTCAGAGTGATACAGTGTGATGATAGGTTGCAATCTGTTTGCCAATACTGCGTCAAGAATAGTATGATAAAATGCTATACCCTGAGGATTGGAGACCATCCTTCTGCTCTCGCCATTCCAGCGCATAAGTCGTGCCCAGGAAATGGAAATGTGAAAGGACGACAAGTTCATGTCCCTCATGCGCTGTAGCTCTTCAATGTAGCCATAAAACAACTCATCAGTCATGTCATTACACTGCACATCACTCTTATATTGGCAGTCATTGTCCCAAATGCTCTCTTCGTGACCAGAGTCGCTCCTGATTCCGTCCACTTGGCGCGCAGGGAAAGCGGAGCCAAACAGGAAATCGGATGGAAAGCAGCGCACCTCCGAGGCGGAGACGAACAGCATGATGTAGCTCATTACTCCTATCGATTCAATGAAAAGAGCGACCAGCCTATTAAGTCGCGGCATGGTTCTACAATGCTGAGGCGGGAGATTAAGGAATGTTTGCTACATCTACAGCACTCAACATGCTATTCATGTGGCCCACATGTGTCAATCTGATACTTGTACATTAAAGGACAGTTCAAACTATCCCTGGTAATTATCAGTTTAGGTGGTCTACAGGAGCGGGTCGGTCTCGCGGGGTAGACCCTGCGGGTTAAACGACGAGAGCTGGGTTAAGATGCTACGGCCAACGATGGCAAGAGTACTGATACTCATGACGGCAAGCACTCCAACGGTGCCTACCATCCAGTGCGAAGAGTCCTGCTCGTTCACGCCTTGCAACTCATTTTGCGTCCCTAGGCCTTCGTGCTCCCATTTATCAATACACTTGGTCTTGGCAACGTGGCTGAACCACTTCGCGGCAGGACGTGGGATACGCTCAAGTCCCGTCGACTGGGGATCGTACACTTCGTCCTGGTCGCCAGTGTTGGACGAGTAGTTAACGTAATACAACCCAAAGCGAGGAGAGAAGGAGCCCCACTCATAATTATCCAAGAACGACCACGCCGTGTAGCCAATGACTGGAATCTTGTCTTCAACCACGGCCTTGTAAACTTGGGCAACGTACTCTTGGTGGTACCATAATTGGTCGTAATTGGCAACCGTATCGTTGCCACACCATCCATTCTCGGTGAGCAAAATGTCAACCGTAGGGTCTGCCGCGTGAAGCCACTTGATCGCACGTAGGTATCCAGGCGGGTAAGCTGTGAACCAGCCGCAATTAAGTCGGCCGTGACGGTCTTTGCTTGAGCGACGGGACCCCGGTAATGTATTCGAGTGCGAGATGTCAACGCCCAAGTCGCGTTCCCAGCCTTTATTCAACTTTTTGCAAGGCGTTTTAACTGTGTGTGACACTGGGCAATCCGTCACGAGCTTTGACGAGTAGTGGTTGAGCATGTGCAGGTCGTATGATCCCTTTAATAACACTGCTTCTTCAGGCGTAAAGCTTGGTAGACGATCGCCCACACGCTCCCGCATGATGGGAGGATAATCTCCAGTAATCAGCGGTAAGAGAAACCACCCGAGCTCAAATTGCATCTTTCTCTCGGCTGCAGCCACATCAAGTGGGTTGTTTTCGTCCAGTGGGTAGGCCGCGTCGGCATTTAGTACGATACTAATGCGAGCATATGGATGAAGAACGGGCGGAGCGTGGGTCTTCAGGTCTCGAAAAGCTTTCACAGCAGCCGCGTGTGAACGGAGGACGTTGTGTGCCACAATGTACGCAAAAGTTTCTGATTTTTTGAAACCTGGAGCTCCCACACCGCTAGTATAGCCGGCAGTCGTGAACGTCAAAGGTTCATTAAAAGTCGTCCACATGTCCACTTTGTCTCCGAGCTCGTGGAATATGAGCGTCGCGTACTCCACAAAGTGGTCGACAATATCTGGGTTTAGCCAGCCTTGGGGAGAGAGTTCAGTGTGAAGCTCGAGCGGTAGATCCCAATGGTACAGTGTTAAGACCGGTTTGATATTGTTTAATAAGAGTTCGTCAACCAGAGCGTGGTAGAAAGCAAGCCCTTGAGGATTCGGCTGCATACGTTTGCTCACTGGATTCCAATTCATGGCTCTGGACCACGAGACGGAAAAGCGCGACGTCTGCAGACCCGTTTCGACCATCAGCTTGATGTCGCTTCGGTATCGATGATAAAAGTCGTCAGCCACGTTAGCACACGCCACTTTCTTGTGGTGTGTGCGGCAAAAGTCGTCCCAGATACTTTCAGTCCGACCTCCTTCATTCCACGCCCCTTCAACTTGGTACGCAGCAGTGGCCGACCCAAACATAAAGTCGGCTGGAAAGCAGCGGGGCGGTTCAGCCGCGTAGACTGTTGCAGCTGTCGCGCTTATTAGCGTAGCGGGGAGAAGGTGGAAAAGATGCATCCCGTCGGAGAAGATTGCAAACTGAAGGCTTCTCGTGGATTAAACTATTCTTGTATAATCTTATAATTTTTTTCTACAATCTTTCCAAGTCCTGGCTTAAGCAAACTTAAAGGAATTGCAGCCTGCAATTCTTTCTCCCGTTGCAATGTTTCGTGATAAGGGCTTCCGTACTTGGCAGAATTCGGTGGAAGAGTACTATTAGTGCGTAGTCCGTAATTGTTGCGGCGCCGTCTTAAAACCTGCAAAGTGTAAACGACAAACTCTTTTTCGGTCACACCGGCAACGTTATTGCACTGTTGCACGGAGGGTAGAGACTGACATGCTTTTGTGTCGAGCTTTTTGGCCTCCAGCACACGTCGAAATGTGTGTTTGAGCTCTTCAACATCTCGCAACGACAATTTCTCAGGTTCGAGCATTGACCAAATCTTTGCAAGTAACTTCAGGGGTGTAGAGTGCATTGAAGTCGCCATTGAATCGTCCTTCGTTGTCTGCAGTATGGTAGAGGGGTACCGAGATTTTATTCGACTTCTTGGTCTCTCTATAATACCTTCACTATCGCGGTGCAATGAATGGCCGTGCTCAACCTTTGTGTCAGGTGCAACCTTTTCCTTTGTCGCCTCCGTTCCATCAAACGACGATAACCGTATCATTTGATAATGAAAAGTGTCGCGCAGTTTTCGCTCCAGACGTCGATCAGACTTGATCCATGCGGTTGCAAGGAGTGCGAGAAAAATGTCTACAGCGATGCAATCGGCTAACATGACACTTTTTGTAGCGTCTGCATGTAGAGGGGCAAGTCGTGCAAGCAAAGCTTTCGTTTCTTCAATTATGTCTTGGTCGACAAACGATAAATGATGTGTCAAAAGCTCGAATGCTAGATCGCGTGGAAATCCCCAATTTTCTTCAGTAAAAGTTTCCTCCACCGCAGCGAGCGATGACACGGCAGGGTCAAGCTCCAAAATATCACCAAGCACATCCACGACCGCATTCAACAAGCAAGCCAACTGGTTTTCACCAGCTGCTAGACAATCGTCTGTCGGAATATCGAGCGCAAAGGGTACGAGGTCACAAAGTCGGTTGAAAAGTGCAATACGAACATCGGCGGCAATAAAGGCTTGCTGTTGCTGGTCAAGCTCAAAAACTGAATGGTGATGTCGTGTTGCTTGCGCGTGCTGACTACGTTCTACAGAACTTTTTGGGAGACAATCCATCAAAGCAGTCGAAGCCCGATCCGCACCGCGATGCAGAGTGATTTGAAGTTGTTCATGGTAGTGAAGACAGCTCTCGACGACTTCCATCATATGAGAGTCGGCGAGTGCTGGCTCCTTATAGTGCGCAAGAAAGAAATCTTTCATAAAACAATGAAGTGGTCTTCGGACAACTGTGATTGATACGGCATCGCCGTCCGGCCCACTTTTTATCCGTTCTTGCCGCAAAGTCCGTGCATCACACTCAAGTTTTTCAAGGTAAAGCCGAAGCAAAATACGATTAAGATGTTTTTTTTTAAAAACGCGACGAATTTGAGGCCGTGTGTCTAGTTGAGCACGTAATGTCGCGGGGATCATCTGGTGTTTAATAACTGCCGCCACTTCGTGGCTCGTCGCCTTCCTGTGCATGTCATTCTCGTCTCCGTCATGTTGTTCAAGGTATTGGCTACTATCCCAGTCATTGTCTTCTTTCCAGTTGTCTCCACTTCGAGCGCTGTAAAAAGGCTTTTGTGGGAATGCTTTATCGGTTTGCGTGCTAACTGTGCTTGTACGCAACATTCTATGCATCATTTGATGCCCTTCCTTGACTGATGCATAGCGCCAGAGTAAAGACACGGCCTTTGAATTGCTAAAGCGGTCTATTTCATTGAGTATGCAAACACTGCGTTCTTCTTCTTCAAGAAGCGTCCTTAAATGCTGCTCAAAGTCGCTCAAGTAGCTTTCAAACGAACATACAGGCTCAATACGAGCCAAGGTGTCTTCGTTGCTGTTTTCAACTCCATAGAGTTTGCTTTCTTCTACGTCTACAGCAATGTCTTCGCTTTCGTTTATGTCATCAGATTTTCGTATGACACCAGAATCAATGCCATCAAATCGTGTTGCTTCCATTGTGTCTTGGGCATCTCGAACGCGACGTAGGACGAGTTGTAATTGGCCGTTCTCCACCATAAGGCGATTGGCACATCGACGAACCTTTTGCAACTCAGCTTGTAAGCTTTGTTCGTTCACTCGATGACTCGCAATCTCATCTTCATAACGTTGCATCACAATCGATTGTTGCTCTAGGCTTTCCGCGAAAACTCTCTCGTTAAAAACGAGTTGATCGTGAAGTCGCTGCGTCTTTTGCAATGCTGCATTTACCACTTGGAGCAACACAAACACATTGAGTGATGTGAGATCCCACACTTGGCCAATGAGTCGACAAAGTCTCGGAGAATAAAGGGATAGCAATGCCACAACCTTTTGTAGCATACTAGCGCAAATAACATGGTACGATGAACAGCGCGTTGGAGTTTGAGTGCCAGCATCCGTTCCAGCGGCATCTGCTGTGGATGGGAGCTTGGGTAATTGATGGATACACTCATAAATGTACGACTCGAGCAACTATATACAACACGGTTACAGAAAATTAAGAAGCATCACAAAGGTGAGATAAACAAGGTGAACCATACATCCAAGTCATGACCCGTGAAGTGATTCGACTGCATGGGAATTTGACACGATGGACAGAATAGCTCTACGTTTTTATCCGGTCTATTTATATGAATCCATCTTCGTCCAAGTAATTAGAGTGATTACCTAGTGCCTTCATATTGCGAGATGGCGTCTTCCTCTCCAAAGACATGGGCTCAGGAGCGTAAGATCAATCAGTCATCTAATCAGCAATTACAACAAAAAAGCTCTATCGATACCCCATTGCCATTCACAAAGCAGCTTGATGAAAAGACGGTGCCTACGTCCCCAGAAATTGAAAGCTCCTGTTCCAATACGACCGACTATCATAGAGAAAATGAGCACGAAATCCAACTTTGCAGTCAGAAGGAGACTTATGAGGCTCTTGAACGGCGCTGTCGGCAACTTCAGGAAGACGTTGAAGTGCTAGCAACTCATATGGACAAACAGGACGGGATTTTCAAGCGAGAACGTAAAAATGCAGACGATGAACGTCTTGTGCTACTGCAAAGAAATGCTTCGCTTGAACGTGAAGTCGACAGCTTGCTTGTGGAAAAGGACGCTTTGCTTAAACAAAGTGCGCGGTTAACCGCACAGAGTACAGACGAAGAACAGCAGGCAATTGATGCGCGTGAAGCACACGATGAAATACTTTGTGCTCTTGCACACCAGCATCAACAGACCGAAATTTTTCAGACTGCTGCGATCTCTGCTCGTCAAGACCGAGTAGAAATGCGTGAAGCATTAAATAAAGCTCAAATGCACTGCTGTAGGCTGGAAGAAGAGCTTGCATCGGCTCATACCCAGGTCTTAAATCTCCAAAACGAGCGCGATACTTTACAAGCTGTATTGGATGCTACTGTCACCGGTGCTGCTAGCCTTGAGGCCCGCCAATTGCAAGCACAAGATGAGGTAATTGCGAGTTTGCGCGCTGATCTAGTGCAAATGGAATTTGAACTCAAGACGCTGTTAGTTGATAAAGTCACACTAGAAGAGAAGCTTCAGCTGCGATCAGCAAATTCCCAATATGCAAACTTTGACGTGGTTCCATTGGATGGCGACGTCATCGCGAAGCGCAAAGGCTCGAAAAAGCGCACGACTATCCGCCCAGTCAAGGCCAACAAAGAAGCCATCAATCGACGCGGGTCGGATATCTTCAACAATTTGATGGAATTGCCAAATTCTGTTACTGAGTCACGAGATTGTCCGAACGCAACAACCTCGTCTACTCAGGGTCAAAAGGATCAAGATCTTCGACACGGACGTAGTTTTCGCGATCGAATTGGACCGCCAAGCGGCTTGACATCGTTCGTGGCGAAGACTGTCCAGTCAGCACGGAAACATCTGGCTACACCTTTGCAGAGCACATTTGGAAGCTCTAAATGCTAGGCAAACTTAACGCTGTTAATTTCTCACAAGTGTTTGTTAAGACATTAGAAGTCCGTTTAATTTCATTGATCGCTTAGCTCTAAAAACCCTTACACTTGGAGTCGGCAATTATTGCTAGTATTCATGTCCATGTCCAACCTCATTCCGTCTCTTCAAGAAGAGGCGTAGCAACCTTTGAGTGGCTCATGTAGGATAGATAGGCGTTCCAAAAGAGCCCCATGACGTTAGAAAAGAGCACTTGCATCTTTCCGGGCACGAAGCGAAAGTTGAAAATCTGAGCTGGCACCCAGACGATCCAATTGGTTTTTGTAATGGGCCACCAATCAGCACGTATTTTGTCTGGAATGTCTTCAGCGTGTCCCTCTAGCGTTAGTACCAACGACAAAAAGATTGGTAGAAAAGTAGGTGCAAAGCCCAATTGATCCAGAGCTAGTCGTTTAGCAATTGCAGTTGTGGAAACTCCGGGTAGTGTCGAGCTCAGGAATCTATACCACACGTGAAGGATGGGCGAGATTACGACCCCACCCAAGAACGTGAAGATAGCAGTGCGTTTGACATCTAGCTTGGCGCTACCGTCTTCGGCTTCGAGTATAAGCTGACACCCGATGTCGCCAAGCCCCGCAATGGTGCCACCCGTCACAATCTTAGTGCTTACCGGGTGAGTCTCTAAGAGCGAAGTATACGAATCCCAGACGCGACGGATGCTTTGAGGTTTAGCCGACAGTGAGGACGAAGAAAATGCGGTGTGGTGACGCAATCGCAGCGCCAAGCGAGGGACCGATGGTCTTGATAGAGATCGCAGTACCGACAGCATTTGAAGATACAAGGTCGCGTCTATTTGACAAGTTGCGAAACTAAAAAGTTATCCTTAATGATTTAAATAGAGAATGCTCGCAGCGTGCAATTTAAATCATTCGTGGGTTTAATGCTAGCTTCGATAGACATATTTATATCATTAGTGGGTTATTCCTAGTTTAATTTCTGTCAGATACGGCGGCAATTTTTGTCGCGGTGTAAGCAGAAATACTCACTGTAAAAGTGTTATTACTATATGAATGATCGCCATATACCAAGATATTATAAGAGATAGATGCTTTTCCGTAGAATTAAGTGTCATGTTGGTAGTACAAATTGTAATAATAGACGTTGTTTTTTCAAGCTGCGTTATGATTTTTGATAATATTTTAGGACATATCGCAAATCAAATTTTCATGCGATCATGAAGAGTCACAAGCAGCTTTTCAGTGACTCGCCGATGCTATGGATAAAGAATCGAGGCAGCTTTCAACATTGACCAAAGACAGTTCCCAAGCAGTGGAAGGCCAAGCATCGGGGAGAATTGAGTGCATTAGCGACAATGACCAAATGGACTTTACTGCCATACTTAATGAAGAAACGGAGCCAGGATCGGAATGTGAGCAGTTTGAACAGCCAAGTGGGAATTCGATTAGTGGTCGTAATGACCACAATGCTACTGTTCAGTGGAACGCTGCCAAGACTGTATTAGATAATGGTAGCTCTGAGACTTCGGGTGAAGTTATGCGATGGCTGGAGCTGTACGACCCGGATTATGAAGTCATGTATTATTTCTCACAGCAGTCTGGCGAGTTTCGTTGGGGACCTCTTAAGGCGTCAGCTTTGATTCGACAATGTAATTGCATCTCTGTGTTGAGTGCAATAGTATCTTTGCAATGTGCTGCTAGAGGCCAGCAAGCTCGAAAAAAAGTTATGATGATGCAGCAGAAATTAGAGATGTACTCATCAGATCAAAGTATAACCACCGAAAATAGCCACCGAGACGAAGACCCAGCTCACAATAACACACCATACACAACAGCAAATTTGGAAGTGCCACTTTACCAGTGGTTCGAGGTGTATGACCCTACGACTCAAGTGCAGTACTTTTACAACTCATGCACTGGCGAGACTCGCTGGGATCTTCCTGATAATTGTGTATTTTCGATTGATGAGCGCAAAAATGCTGCTGCCATTTCAATACAGTCTCTTTCGCGTGGCTATATTGCTCGTAATCAGGTTCGAGATTATCGAGAGCGCTCTTTATTAGTAGGTGTAAAGCATACGTATCAAGAAGGTAAGACTTCATGTCGTGGGATGAAGGATCCACAACATCGAGACGGTAACTTTCTTGAGGGGTTTGACGATTGCAAGAAACAATCAGTACCTTATTTTGTGGACATCGAAAAAGAGCAAGTCGTTTGTGAGCGTTTAGCACGGGAGCAAGAGAAAAAAGAGGATGCTCGCATGTTAATGCACCATGAAGAGAAGCTACAATGTCAAAGAGGAGACAACTTTTGGGGTATACAAGCAGAGGAGGCAAGGCAAAATGCCACAAATATTGCAATGGCCTTGGAAGAAGAATCTAGTCGCCATTTCGAAGACACAGTGCTAGAGCAAGCTCTCAAAGCGACGTGGGAAGATAAAAAGTTACAATTATTATCAAATGAACAAGCTGCATACAATGGGTTAAGACAGCGCATGCAAGCACGATATCTAAGATGGTTCTACCACCAATGTGAATCAGTCGGTGATCTGCTTGATTACCGGTGGCCAACCCACCAGCTTCAAGAACGTCCAAAAGGTGCGTCATCACCAGTCAGACAGCGAAGAAATCCAATCTGTGCCGAGTCCGTGACGCTTGCCCCGCCTCATTCAGGTGTATTTGCATCACACAATCATTCGAAGTCTGGAGATCTACATTACAGACTTCGAACATCTCTAACCGTTCACTACCAAAGCATTTGTAAGCCAAATGGCACTCATTTTGTAGTAACCAACGCTTCCCGAGATTGTGCATTTGATGAAGCTACGGCTGCGAAGCTTATAAAAGCCCGGAACATGAACGAGGGTGTTGTAAATGAATGTAAGCCCCATATTGGAAAAGATAGCCGAATGAAAAAGACGAAGAAAGCGCCTACTGTCAATTATGACCAATATCGAGTAGGTATCCATCCATGTTGTACTACGCTAGTTTTAACGCACATTTATCAAACGCAGACGCCCAATCCACATCTTCCTGCCAGATTTAATCGAGTGCCTTACAAACCAAATCAGGTAAGCCGACAAAGCTGGTCAATTTATCAAAAGGGCTCACGAATAGAGTGCTGTACAGATTAGCCCCACTCGAGACATTTTAGATGTTAATCATCGTAAGTTGAATCAACTTCCATCTCTCGTCAAAACAATGATCACGCCGAAAATATGTCAACCACAAAAGGTCAAGATGAGGACTAAATCAAATTTTGATGCTTTAAGCAATCCTGCTCCGCCATCGCTTAAGTCCGAAGGCGGCGTCGATTTGAAGATGGATACAGACAATGCCAGCCTTCATGCCCACTTTGAGCGACAAGATCATGCAATTCTATTCAAAATTTTTTCACTTCTAGACTTGGATCAAAGTGGCATCGTGAACCTCGACGAAATGGGGTGGGCTCTTCAACATGACGCAGAGATCCATACACTAGCCAAGACTTCACCATTGCTTCGCATCCTGCTCAAACAAGGCGATTTGGAAGAATCGTTGTTCACACGATCCGTCGACCCAAGCGAAAATAGCAAAGAGCTTTCCTATGATGCTTTTTTGGCAGGGGGTGAGCGTTCATATCTCCGTCTGGTGTCGAATGGCCTCATTAAACCGCACGTTGTTACTCGATTTGAGACTCGGAGTGGTGCTGACAAGATTGCAAGTGATAAAGAAGAAGAGCGCGAGAATTCACTGGCGGGAGAAATGGAAATTTTAAGCATTCGACGTGTCTTTGCAATGCTGGATAGCGGTAATAAAGGATTACTAAATGCTGCCGATATTCAGCGAAATCTGTACGATCTATTTACTATTACGCCTGAGACTTCTAAAGAAACCAGTACATATGAGGAGTTACGGGGACTAGTGAAAGCCTCGAATGCACTCCATTTAATGTTTCACCAGAAAATTCTTAAGAAAGCTTTCACGACGTATGAGCCTATGGACCCAGGCGGGATCAATGAGGAAGAATTTGTTGCTTTCTGTCTCGAGTTTGCTCAGATCGCAATTACAAACCACATGGTGGCGCCAATCAACTGAGATTCTTGTTTCGAGAAAGGCATAAAAAAGGTGTCACATTTAAGCAAGCATCTTTGTTTGAGCATTAAATAGAAGCTCTACAGTTTCAAACAGCATCGTGACAGCGAGGCGTACACGCGACCCGGTCTTTGGTTTCAACTTTGCTGGTGCGATCGGATAATACATACAGCACGAACCGCTTCTCCACGCCACAAGAGTGGATTGTTCTCTTTGTTTTTCTAACGCTGTCGATGATGTCAAGACGAACTGGTTGAGATTCTGTAAATGTTGCTGTGATTCTAAGCGTATTAACTTGGAAGAAAGCAACGATAAACTTGCAAATGAAAAAGTACCAGTTTTGAATTTGCGATCAACTTTTTTTTGATATGGAGCTACTTTTTTTTCTTTGAAATGGATTTGAAACACTCGCTGAAATTTGTGCGGCTCCAAATAATTAGTAATTGTGTTACGAGAGCTCCATCGAGTCTTCTTCTTTGCATTTGGCTTTCGAGGATGCTCACAATCACTTGAAGTGGCAGCTGCTGGAGTTACGGTCCCCGTTTTCATGACGCGAGAAATGCGAAAATTCCGCATTTTATCTTTTGGTACATCCAACAAACTCAAATCCGTTCTGACCGCATAACGAAATTCCTCTGCACGGTCAGCTTGTGATATTTTGCTCTCATAGCTGTTTAAATGCAATTCGATATGGCGAAAGCATGACAAGTAACTAAAAAAGAGAAACGCTTCTTGATCGCTGGAAGTATCAAAGCTTGAACTCATTTGTTCATCCTCGGAAAAGAATATGCTTTCACTTAGGCGAATAAGCTCTCGCTCAACAACTTCTTCGATAGCTTGAGTGAATGCTTGGCGGAAAAGACGAGGCTAAGTAATAAGCGTGACCTTATAATCAAGTCTTGCTCGTCGCAATAAATATCCAACCTACCACTGTATTCATACGTTGCATTTCTGAGTTGCCGCATATATCGTAATTCAAAGCAAGACGACTCACTAGCCATCTAATAATAAACAAAGACGTCGGATCGATTAAGGTGTAGTAAAAATGAGACCGGGCAAGCACACATTCTTACAAACTTACTTTGCTATTTCCACGTCAAAATTCGGAATGGTAAATAGTGCCTACGGTTCGCTCGTATTAGCTGGCCCAGTTAATGAACAAGAAGCTGATAAAAAGAACAAGATCTAACCAAAAAGAGTTTGCGGGAGGGTGTGGTAGATATCACCATATTTTCAAGAGGCGTGGAAAACGTAACGATCCCGGCAGCAACACTCTTCTCTGCTGATCGAATGCTGCTGCCTGTAAGAAATTAAAGAACAAAGCAGTGCGTTGCATTCAGAAAACGAGGCAATTCCACGTGCTGCATCATACCTGCGAAGTTTTGCAGCGCAAAAATGAGTGCACTGAGGTTAAGACGCTCGGCCTTTGGATGCCTTAAATCAAAGGCGTCGGAAAAGGATCTGGTGTAGTGTAAAGCCCCTGAAGTCGTCTCGACCAGCACTACACCCTCCATAAATCCGCCACGGAATCGCTGTATTAGCAATCAATAACGTCAAAAGCAAGCGCTCAGACTGCAAATCCACTTATAGTGAAACTTTAGATAGACGATAGCTGTTGCTCTCCGGTCGCTTTAAAAGGTGCCACAATCCGATACAATTTCGACGGTCAGTGTTTGCACTAGCCCAGGTATCAACTCTTGTGAATAATGAGGCGTTATATCTGGCAACTGACCGTTTTTAAGAAAACGAGTCAGTTACCAACTCTGGTCCTTGCAAAACACTCGGTATTTTAGGAAATGGCACCAAACAATGCGCGAGGGGTTTCGGGCGCTGCTGCCGCTTTGCTTGAATAACCACTACAGAATAAAAGACGTAAGCGTGCTTTTAAATCATGTCAGAATCTCAGCCCGTGGCCACTCAGGCCAAGCAGACGGAAGTCGCTGTATCCGCAGACGATGTAAATGTTACCACTGTCAAGCCGCACAAATCGTCAACAAGCAAGAAAAACGAATATCGGGTGCTCTGCTGCGGTAACTCGTGGCAGGATTTGCTAATTATTCCCGTGTGTCTTATCGGAGTCTATGCTCTTCTTGGTGCTCTCTTTGCTTTATGCACGCGTTCGGTGCTGCAAACAGACGATACCAACACGGCACTTTGGGTATTCTTTGTCTTCTACGCCTTTTTCGTCTTTGTGCTGGGATTGGTGGTTGGAACGGTAGCGTATAACCGTAAGATGCTGAAAGCCTACGAAGATGATGACCCAGACAAGTCATAGGCATGCGAGTCATTTTTTATGGATGGTGTTATAACGATCTAGCTTTGACGCTTTCTTGAATTTGCGTTTTTTTTTCTAATAGAGCATAAGAACATAGTGATTAAAGCACTTTTATCGCATAATAAAAGAGATCTGTCACCTGAACTATACCTACTTTTTTAACGTGCGTTCTTTGTTTGATATTGACGAATGTTGTGGTGTATTGTCGACTACAGCACTAATTGAGACGACATTGTCTCCACGAATAAAAAGCTGCTTTGCGTACTCGCGTCTAACTCCACCAGCACCATCAAGTACTCGACGATTGCGTTGCGAATTAGCTGCGGAAAACACTTGATCACTTGCTCTTCGTTTGCCCTTCTGCACCTCTCGAAGTAACCGTTTACGCGTATCAAGCGGTATATATTCTTGAGTCACATCCAGAAGCACGAGGTTCATATGCTTGTCAAAAGCCTTTAAAAATCCCGAAGAAGTGCCACGCACGCTATTAACCCGACGTATGACGACAAATACTCTTAGTCGCTCGAGGAAGCAACGACGAAGGACACGAAAAGGTCCGTCCAAGTAGGTGTCTGTCAATGAAACCAAATACACCACGTCAAAAACCTTGTCACAAAAGTTTCAAACCGAATGTCGCTTACCAGCAAGTTGTTCGAACAGCGATGGTGCAGCAGGAGCTGACGTTTTTTTTATGGCCACTACTTTGGCTTCAGCAGCTGATGGACTCGCCTTTTTCGGTCTTCCAATGAGTGTCTGCCGATCTATATCCGCTTTAGGAAGCTACGAAGCCACATCATGTAAATCTGTCAGAAGCTCAAGCTACGTGCACGTTTAGCTAAATTGACGTACCAAGTGGCGGCACTTTTGAATATTATCCAGTGGATACGCCGTGGGTGCTGGTAGCGTTAAAAGGTTTCTAGGTGTTTGAAGAACCTTGAGAGCATCAAAGTGTTTCGAGCGGAAGTCCAACGGACTATTTGAAACCTCAGACAGCGGATACGGCTCGAAATCTCTCTGGTACGCGACATTAGTGTACATTACTAAATCTGTTCTCTTCTTTAAAGCATCTTGGTCACTAATACCACCACCAGGTAAAAGATCAGGAGCTTCTCCATACTTCTTGATTAACTTTGCGCACAGTTGACGCTCTCTACCGGCAAATTTTCGCACAATTTCGGCGCTGTAGTGACGACAGGAGAGAAATAGGTCAGCTATGCACGAATACGGAGTATGAACACGGCGTCTACAGCGACATCAGAAACGTGATAAAAATATCGGATGTGCTAAATGCATAGACATACATATTCTGTTCATTGCCTGGGTTGTGCTTGGCGTAGAAGGCGCGCAAACGCGTCTTCATTAGCGCGGCGTTCATATTGTCTTTTCTCCGATGCGGTGTGGTACACACGAATACATTACAGTTTAATGACAATTGATATGGCTGAGCCGTTAACACCGCTGTCTGATATGCAGAAGCTAAAGCTACAGTTGTTTCACCGCTTGCAACGCCGTCATCGGAATGCATGGAAGCACTACTGGAGCTCATTTCAATTATACTTAAAGGCTGAGCTCTCGCTCGAGGAATTTCACGCATTAGTTGATGAGCTGTTAGGCCCTGGCAAACGTACGTTTGAGCTAAAGTGCTGGGCTATTTCGCTGAGCCTTCGGTGTAATTTCATTGCTGGCGCAGATCTGCACAATCAGTTCGTGGTGGCGCTGCTAAGCGCAACTTATCCAGAGAAGGACGACGGAAAACTGCGACACAGTCTTGCGCAGCAATTACGGATCCACGGTGAAGATACAACAGAAGCAACTAATGGAGTAAAGAAAGTGTTACCCGATAGCAACTTACTTCTGGATTGTACACGTTTAAAGCAAGAAGGGATTGAAGGCAGTAAGTGCCGTTATTGTCTTTAGCCATGGTACAATTGTTTAACACAAAGAGTGGAGACTTTGATCAGCGTTTGCAGCAGAACGTCGGACGCAAGCGATCATATAGCAGCATTGCATATATAAAAAGCAACGTAGAGGAGACTGGTGAGTGCACTTAATTGTTGTTCTGAAGTTTGTGTGCTTATGAAAGGCCCGGGTTCGGATTTGTGCTATTTTAGCGGTAGAAAAGTTGATTCACTTCAGTCACGATAACTCCCTGGACGTCCACGATCATCCAAACCATCACTCTGCGGAGCTATTGATGGAACTTGGAAAGTACTCGGAAAAAACAATGAGTCCATCGATGCCTTTTAAACAATAGGTCATCGGACAACATGCGAACGTTTAATAGTAATTCTGCCTCGTACGAGTATAGTACAAGGAATTTACATTACTATTACGACTACTACAATTAATTATTACGAAGGGAATTTATAGTACTACGACCTGGTAGAGTATTTTAGTAATTCTATCAAGTTATCACTAAGAAAAAATCACTAACACTATCAGATCCGAAATTCTTCAATATCTGAAGCCATTATGCTCCAGAGCCAGAATCAGCCTGCACCGCTGCCCAATACCGTGCGATGGATCCCAGATGCTGAGGTGAGCGTATGCTACGGCTGTCAATTACTTTTCGACTGGATGCGCCGCAAGCATCACTGCCGGTTGGACTACGTCCTTTTGTCTGTTCGTCGCTATGTGGCTTACTAATTTGTTGTCTCTAGCTTCTGTGGCCATGTATTTTGTGAAACATGCACCCCTCAGCGCAGCCTCATTCGAGAAACTCAGATTCTTACTGATCCAGAACGCAAGTACCTAGCTGTAAATACGCACAACCCACAGCGTGTATGTGATGACTGTTTCGCGCGCCTTGAGCCGGAGCAAGAGGAGCTGCGTACGTAAGACGTGATTAATCAATGTCTTCGTGTTGACAGCTTATAAATTAGGTTTGATAATGAGCCACGCTGTACAGCGAATGGAGGTGAAGGAGTCCGGACCTCAATCGTTCATCAATAGTCCCTACTCCTTCACACTGCAGGAGGAGATTCGTAAAGCTACGTACAGCATCAAAAATTTCACATTGCACGGATCTGTAACGAAATACTCAATTCCGCTACCTCTTCTCAATAACGCCAAGGGAATTGCTGTGCGAACCCTGCATTATCATTGATGGTGGGACTCTTACAATTACTGACCGATGACTTGTCTTGTTATATTGTAAGTTTCTTACAGTGTTCAAGATGGGATTTGTATTCACAGGACGCATTGGAACTGGTCTTATAATTGCTAGACTTTCTGATGGACGATGGTCTGCACCGTCGGCTATTGGTACTGCCGGGATCGGCTGGGGTCCGCAGATAGGTGGAGAGCTCACGGACTTTGTGATCATTTTGAACACGCAACGAGCTGTTGAGGCCTTTTGCGCTTCTGGGCAAGTAAATCTTGGCGCAGAACTGGGTATCGCTGCCGGGCCTATCGGGCGTGTGGCTTCTGGAGCGCTTGAAGCGAGCGCATCAATGGATTTGGCTCCATGTTATTCCTACTCGCACTCAAAGGGTCTCTTCGCGGGCATTTCGCTCGAAGGTTCTGTGATTCTGTCTAGGCCAGATATCAATCGCTTATTTTATGGCAAGGCAGTGACGGTCCCTGATCTATTGGAAGGTGCGGAACCACCACCCGTGTCTGCTGCACCACTATATGAAACTATTTGTGCGGCGATGGAAAGGTCTGTAGTTAACTGTCTTTGCAATAGATAAATATGCTGACTGTCCGTACGCAAAACATGTTTAGTCCGGTGAATGGAGGTGATCGCGTACCACGCAGCCCGTCGATCTTGAATAGAAAAATTAACTTCCCCTCGGCGAGTACGGGTGAACATGCACCACCTAGTGCATCGTCAGACCGCGCGTTGTTGACGAATGCTCCCGTGAAGCTATAAGCGCAAATCGCTGTTAGGTAGTCATTAGATCATTTAAAGAAAAGCTCGAGTCGTCAGGAATGGCACATACAGAGACTTTCATCATTTAATTCACTTGTGCAAAATTACTGCAGCAAATACATGACAACTTCTGCTGTGCTTTATTTCGTTTTCATGATGCAAACGTGTCTTTCCAATTAATTCATTGCAGCTTCTAACTTTGCAAAAAACTGTTCCTGCATAAGCCGAGCCTCGCGTGCTTTCTTAAAATTGCAAACATCACCAACACAGTGTTCACCAGTTAGTAATTTCACGTAGATAAACTTATTAATAAACTCTTGTCTCACCTCCGTCTGTTCCTTTTGAAATTGAGTGAGTACCGCAGCACTTCCGTCCGGTGCCTTTGCCAAGTCAATCCCATTTCCAATCGCTCCAATCCTATCCACGTTTTCCATTTTCACATCAATATCGATGCCAGCAGGAGCGACCTCGTCAATGACAGCTGCGTCTTCTGCTGAATTGTGCAGTTCCCCGTGCACGCGCTCCACTGCTTGCCTCGATTTATCAATCGTACGCCGAATTTCCCTTGCCGCATCCCGCCTTTCCTGCACCTGGGTTCTAAGCATTTGGATGACCGTCTCGCGTGCCTGGTGCGGTCGAAAGGCATTGATGAGGTTGTGTAGATTGAGGAAGAGCAACTCGACATCGTCCAGTTTTTCACTACAAAGCATCTCTGGTTAAAAATGTACCTACACTTTAAGTAAAGTGACCTCCACTCACTTGAACATGGCCGGCTTCTTGATCAGTACATCCACAAGCTCAACAAAGTTGGCAAGCAGTGAACAATTGATCCTATACAGCGAATCGTTAGTCATCTTCCATTCAGTGTTTGCTATCGACGATAATAAATATCACTTTTTCATCTCCGTCTTGTAGTCAATAGATATACCATCGCTGTCACCGTCTTCGCCCTGGGGTCCGTACAATTTCTTACTTGGCTGCGGTAGTAGATCGGGCACCACGTCCTGCGTACTATATGGTGAGCCAAACATGTGGTATGTGGGCACCATAGGCTCAGGTGGCAATGGACCACTTTCTACACCATCCGCATACAAGGCAAAGAATTTAGGCGGTGCTGGAAACTCCGACACGATCTCGGGAACATCTTCCTCAACACTCATATTTATGTTGAGCACCGTCATATAGTACGTTATCTGAAAGGTATACAATATTAGAGCATTTCCTTAATTCAGTATGCCACGACGACTGCTGTATACTAATTGCATACTACACTGTTAAGAGACCAGTTAAGTTATAACAAAATCTCCCCCTCGGGATTTATTTTACATACATATAACCGCCTCTACATGAGGGCATGGTACACGGCTCTTGCTTATCTGTGGTTTTACTTGCCGATTGCGGACAGAGCGTCTCCTACACTGAACGCGCTAAGGTTCTTGAAAACGGGACTCAATGGACAAGCAGCCGTTTGCGGCGAAATGACACAACTTATTAAGCCTACTTTAGAAGAATTGCGTACTATTGCATCATACGAAGGATCTAAAGAATTATAGGGTTTGACCCTGAACATTCCATGCTTAATAACACGGGCCGTATCCATAAACATGGCTTGCTGGTTGTCAAGAAGACCGTCGCGGTGAGAACGATCTTTCAAATCTAGAGCGTCGATCGACATTTTAGTTGTTAAATAAGATCGTCCGTGCCAAAGCTTTTCAAGAACGTCAAACGAGCTTGCGTTTGTTCTCATACTCGACTATAAATTAGAGCAGTGTGGTCGAGGCTTTGCCACTGCGAATGGTGTGAGCAGTGCCTATAAAGGACAGCCCTTATCGTAAGCCGCAAACGGCTTTACAGGCAAGGGTCTCTCGATGCGCGTGATGTGGTCCGTAATGTACTGAGCAGCACTCGTGTTGAACAGAGTTCGCTGTACATACTGCAGTGTATGATGACTAGCGGGCGAGGCTACTCAGAGTTGTACTTAACTCACTGAGTTGTGCTAGTGACATAATTGGCCCGTGGCCGAGGTATTTAGGACACCAATGTTATGACACGTGTGGAGTGCTATATATTTCGCTGATCGGGGGTCCTCTATACAGCTCCAGGTCAGCCGTCAACGCTGATTCGAAGATGTCGAGCCAATACATCAACGTGCGATGATGTCGATACAAAGTCTTTTTAAGGCTGCTCGTCTTCACGGAAAAAAAGCGACGACTCATCGAGCTGCACAGGTCGACTCATTTTTGATGGGGTAGTCATGAAAAGAGATGTTTTTAAATGTAAGTACATACCTTTTTGATGGAGAAAACGATATGCAACATATATGGAGCCTAAGAGGCTTGGCTCTAGATAGTCGAGGTGTCCATTTTGGAGCTCGGAGAATTGATGAAATAGATAAAGAAATTGTCCTTGGACTTAAAGGTTATGACAATTTCTCACCGACGCCGGATCGGTTCGTCTATGAACAAAAAAAGAAGAATGTTAGTACACAAGGTGATTTCTCGATCTCAACATTCATCGGACTTGGTAACGAATAAGCACCCGTTTAAGCAGTTACCACATGATTAAAGTCGTTATGAAGTTGACTTGGCTCTAGGAAGTCAATGCTGCGTAAATCAGCCGTGTCTGATCAAAATATGAACGTATGGACATTGACACACATTCTCTTGCTGATATTTCGAGGCATTAAGGGTTCAAGTGCTTAAGTCCCCACTATTCACGACAATATTCTGTGCTCTAGAAGGCCTACAACTTTTGGCGAATTGTACACGCGTATACTAATCCGAAAAAGACTAATAGATAATGCGGTTTAAAATAACATGACGGAATGTACATTGTACAGTGCACTTGACTCGGTCGACAACTCGTGCGAGAAAGAGACTAGTCTTGACCGAGGTTGGCGTTCCAACGGTATGCTTCAGGGGTGGACCTGCACAAACGTGCTTCAGTAACACATTTTTACGGTCATGCAGAACACGGAAAAAGTATGTAGACAATCACAATCCACTAGCAGGTTATTTTTAAATGCACACAAACAATTATAATGCTAATGCCGATGAGTGCATAGTTGTAGTGAAAAAAGTATGGCCTTGAGGCAGGTTCATCGAAAGTCAAGGTAATTAATTACCAGTGAGCCAAAATGATGGCTCGATCTTGGCAATTACTCACACAAAATACCTATACTTGACTTGGTAGTTGGCAAAGTCAAGCAACACATTTACATTCTCCTGATTTAAAACTGCAACGAGATCCATGCTAAATGACAAGATCATAATAAAATCCCTTGAAGGCTACGAATCAAGATTAAAAAATCTGAAAGCGTTTGAAATGGCAACACTATATGATCTACCAAATCCTGAACAATTGTTCAGTGTCGACTGTTATATGTCGAATTTACCATCTATAAGCAAGGCGATTAAGCATAAGATCCTTACGCTTATAAAGTGACTGCGCGGAATCAATGGTAGCTCAAGGCTGATTTAAAAGCTTCTTTGTTCATGACTAATTATTACTCGCGAAGAATTTATTTTTCGTCAAGCTCAAAGCGTACATGCCACTAGATTTATCAACTATATACACATCATACATCGCTTCGAGTCTCGACGCTGTAGCCAATATTCTCGCACAGAATGGCTTGATAGATTGGTTTTTTGCGAAAGTATGACTTCGAGGTAAATTATGATTTAGGTAAAGATTATTTGACGTGTTATCGCATCGCTTAGACTATGTTGCAGCAGCAGCGCCGTCATCCACAACTTTTTCTACGAAGCGTAGTCAATTAGTGTTTCGTGGCTCTGCTAAAGGATCTGTAGAACTAGGAGCTGATGGTCAAAGCAACGAATTGATCAGATCAAGGCTGTATCAGTTTTCGAGCTGATGTAATATGCCCGAATGGGGGTCATTACTTGTAACGCGTGAAGAGTGATTAAGCAATACATTTAACATTGACCCCAAAAGAAAACTGGTCTCTTTTCTACTGACAAGATCAGATGCTGACCCGACGCCATTAGAATGATAACGAAATGGCATTGCAAGTAAAATCAGCGCGCGCTCACTTTATCAAGAAATGTTGGAAGGGGGTAGCGTCCCAGCACCGTTGAAGATTACTCGTGCTCTTGAATGATGACGCTCGCGACCGACGTCTGGCGGACGCAAACGTTGATTTACACCTCCGGTGACTCGCCTATTTCTACCAAGACTTGCACCCAGTGATACAGCTTCGAGGTCTCCATGTCTCGTCTGACCTATCGACCGCGTAATTGCATGGCTCCTCAAACAAGTCGATCGACTTGCGACCCTCGTGAAAAAGATTGTGGCACTTTGTGCACACACCTGGATCGGGTCTTACAGACATTGAAAGACATGAAGTTTTAGATGCGACTGCATATGATGACCCATTGTAGCGCGGACGGGATTTAATAGTAGAGGCAGCAGTATCTGTATTTGTTGCCATTTTTTGGCATTTAGCACACCAAACCTTTAGCTCATAATTTGCGTACGTGTCTTAAAACACTAAGTATTTGCTCTCATCACGCATTGTGGAAGGATTGGTGGTAGCAGACACCTCGGCTAGCTCTTTCTTATCAACTACAGGACAACAGTGTGATGGGATAAACAAAATGCGTGGGGCTGCTTAACTCATTCACTCAAAGCGGCATGTAGCCAGCCAAAGCATAAATAGTGTTGATCAATGATGTACCTAACCGTTGAAGCTACTTTTACGTTAGCTGACAGTACCGTCAATTAGATTGCACATGCGGGACACGTTGGCCAGTAAAATCTGCGACTATATCACCGTGCGGTCGTTCATGACGCCTGCGAGTCTAAAAACATTTCTTTTTAACACAGCTGCACTCGCTAAGAAAGAATTTTTTACACCTCTGCTACCCACTGCGTCTTGCAAGCTTACGCACTCTCTTTGCGATACTTTGTGCCCCAGCTGGCTGGTACTAACCTGTGGAACTATGCTATCCAAACTTGAAGCACTATTAAAGTCTGAATTGTGCAAGTGGCTCTGCATATATGTGCGTACACGCAGGCTTTGCCATTTGGTTGAGCCCTCGCCTAATGAAGCTGCACCACTGTCAAGATAACCAATGTCATTTCATTGCTGGTAATCAACCAGTACTGATTATGTACTGGCTTCCAAAGAACTCGACGAGCAATGATGGTGATAAAGAAATTTGTCTCATTAAGTCGCGGTTTGGAACATGGTCACCGGTGTCGAATTTATGCGCTGCTCCTTTACCGTGTCTCTAGACAGCATAGAATTCCAAAATCAGCTGAGATCTTTGATTCACAGGGTAATTTCGGAAAGTGAGCTGACACTAGGCTGGAAGTATTTATAGTGGACCACTCGCAGATCAATCTTCGGAAAGAGCGAGAGAACACGTCGTTTAAAATGTATTACGCAGTGCGTTTGGGCGTCATAGCCACCGATTCTCGAGCTACTAAGTCCTTCACTGATTCGATACCGAAAGTATATTAGAAGTATGAAATTTCTTAATAGATATTGGAAACATTCTCTGCTTTGGACGGAGATGTTTTGTATTAGCTTCTCAAGCACCTTAAGCCGCGCTTCGGATTCTGAAAGATCCCACAAATTTGGCAGATGTTTTCAATTGAGGAATAATCAATTGTGGTTGTCCGGATCAACCATAAAGTTATTTAATAGTCAGGAAATCTAGAAACGAGGTCGTTCTCGTGTCAGATATGAGGCAGGCAATGACTACGACCCATTAAGCAGTGTGACCCCATTGATGTCTTCTTCATTGTTTGAGAAAGTGCAATCGTCATCAAATCTCTGTGTTAAAAAAACTGAAAGAAAAGTGGCGACTGATGAGCTGGGAGTGCCGCGTTACCTGTAAAAACGTGCTACAATACAATATGCCCTGGTGTACATTGCACTGCACGCTGCATATGCTAGGTAGCTTATATCAATTTCAATTCAGAGAGTCGAGTATGCTCTTCACGACAGTTTTTCGCCAGGAGGTATGTTATGGAAGTGGTTAGCGATGTTACAAAGGCTAATAATTTCTAAAGCAACGTTTGGTGGACTGCTTCAACATAATTTCGACCATAACGGGCTTTAAGCAGACATGTTAGACGATGTATTCGTCCATAGACGCTCTGATGGAAATTAGTCGATACTTGCCAACTGAGGCATCTTTCAAAGTTATGAGAATTCAATGTTATGCGTACATCGACAAGTGCTTATTTTTGGCAAAGTGAATTGAAGACTTCGACTGCTTTGTAAGCAGCCACGGCATCGTGCAGACACTTAGTAAGTAAAAGTCATCAAACCTCGATCTAAGCCACGTTGCGAAAAAAGTCTAAAGAAAGTTTGGAAAACGATAACTTGCACAAGCACTATGCTGGCTATGCAAGCTTTGCAAAGCTTTTGTCCGATCAGCGAAACAAAAACATAGAGTAATGGTAAGGGAGCCAGCATTAAAGTAGTTTTAGCAAGAACAGTCTTTAGCAGGGTTCAGTCCTGTGTTTACGAACGATGTGGCGTTGCATGCGACATGCCATCGGCTTTGAATTATTACAACTCAACAAGTATGGAAATAAGCAAGTAGGGCGGTTCGACGATGCTACCCTATTCATGACAAGGGTTACTTGCAACTATTTAACTTTTCAGATCATGTTTTATGCTCTAAAGCCTTTTTTTGTCTATTGCAAGTTTGCTTTATCGATGAGAACGGTTGCAAATTGTCTCGATTAGAGACCAAGTGTCTGTCATTGGTCTGTGCAGATTCCATCTTTCGTTTTAAAAACAAGCTTGAAGAACCTGTTGTGCTTTGCCGACAAACTTTTACGCGGATCGTTTATGAGCTTGACGCCAGTAGAATTGAAAGCTTTATACACGATGCTCGTGCAGATGCCTGTCTAGATCAACAAATGCAATTATTTACCGCATAGGGCGATTGTAATCTATCCCTAACAGTCACCAATATTTCATGGCTATGACTGTGGATAAAATCTGGTAGATCTAGTCCGAGTTGTTGTCTCGAATGACAATGACATGAGGTGCAATATGCCACTACACATCCAACTAGTGATTGTTTAGGTTACGTTAATAGCCTCACGTACGTGTGGACCTTCGAGACCTGCCAGACCGTCAAACCTGTGGCTCACACATTAGAATTTCAGCAAAGCCATTATTACTGGCGGACTGTTGGAAATCTAAAGCCTCGACTTTGTATTCGGCTCGCTGGACAATTAACATCACAGGCATATGTGCCGCCTAAGCAAAATATTGTCATTGGTACGCGTTCCCACTATTACAGCTCATAGACAATCAGCTATGGATATAAAGTTTTGGCATTTCAGACACAATAAAGTAGAATGGGATCCGTGGGTTACTAATTCGTTCTGGCAAACGCTGTTTTAACGATTAGGAATTCGTTTGCTGATGTCTAGTAGATATCATTTGGGCTGTCAAACTCTTATGTTTTGATCTTGCACTAAGCGATGAGATTCATCCAATTACAGGCTGTACAACGTTTTACGTAGATGGGCTAAGTAACCCCAATTTTACACGGCGCGATCGCCACCAGGCACAACAGACGCTGTTTAGTAGTTAATGCCGCACTTAAGGCCTGTCGGACACCTTAAGAGAGACTCGGCAGCCTTCTGTCCCAAATATCGAATTTGAGACCAGTTTACTAAAGAAATAGCCATCTGACTTTGCGTATTGTTGACCTGAGACAACGAGCAGGTCATCCGACCAAGATTTACAAAAAAATCACAAAAGAGAAAAGTTAACCATGCTATTGAAAGTCTGTAAAGTACCGATGGGGAAAACCTTCCTCTTGAAAGGGAGAGCTCGGTATACGTGACGAAATGAAGCATCATTTCATTAAACTTTCATGTTTATGATAATTCATGAGTCGGCGCACATCGTGGACCTACCTGGGATTGTTTCGATGCACCAAACGTTTTATGCAAGGCGTCCTAGAATGCATTACGATCCTCAGTACTCTGAGTCTCATATGAGTCATGGAATGTCCTTAGCAGCGCTCGACTTAGCCGTACGGCAGCTGGAAATCTACCCTATTGATCAGAAGGCTTAGAAGATGCTTTATAAAAGGCTTTGCACTTTAAGCGGCCAGTCGAGCCTGGTGCTTAAAAAAAAGAAACTATTCTGATGAACTTCGAAGGTCTCGCACTTGAGTGCGCGGAGGTCAACTGGTGAGTAAAGCTCATAGATCTTATGGAAAAATGAGTCTATTTTCTCCTTAAGGTTCAAAGAGTCCAAAAGCGGTCCAAAGAAGCCTTGGACCTACCGCCAGTGTCGACCCCGAGAGCTCTCTCGAGCGCAAAAGCGCGGTCATACAGGAGATGCTTCTCCTCATTATAGGTCGAAACGCCAAGGAAAGAGCGACCTCCTCCGGCGCCTAATTACAGCAACATTTCGTTGTGAAGCAGAGGCACTCTCGTGAGTGGTAGCAGCTCCTTGTTAATCTGTACAGTAAAACCGTTTGACAGAGCTCGTGGTAGCCGTTTAAGTGGTTGCGGCACAATTGCACAGAGGTCGCTGCGATTTGAACTAGAAGCAACGGGCGCTCCGTATATTGACCGCGGTTCTCTGTCACTTGTTGAGGTATGAATTGCGTGACTCCACACCCACACCCGGAGCTTACGTTCCCAGCACATGGCTTGGCATTATGTAGACGTCAAGGCATTCCCGAGGTAGATTGTGTCCAGGTCAATTGCTGAAAATTTGAATATCAAGCTTTCAGACGCAAAGCACTTTGTATAGGGTGGTTCGTAAAACCCATAGATCTATCTAATCGCAGAACAGGTCATTCTGGTTGCAACAGTGTTGGCGATTATCAAAGGGTGTCCCGTACGAAGTGCAGCTATACGACGCTAAATGAATTTCTTAAGTGGGAGTACAAAATGCACGATAGCTGCCGCATGGTTACGTAAAGCAATAACTCTATTTGAATCAGGTCCTGCTCATATTAACCAAAGTAGATTAGCGAATTTCTCGGCACAACTATTGCACCGACCGGGTTGCAATTCTTATTACAGGTGTGGCCTTATTGTTTTTGGTGCGGTAGCACTTGTGGAAGCCGAAGCAACCGTTTTGAGAGCTAGCTTGATCGTTATAAGTTAACTTGATCGATTTGGTGGGAATAATCCCATATTGGATGCAATTTAAGTCTTAGTTGCAATAGGGAATCACGGGCCGTTACATCCGTCCAAACGTAGTGCATCGTCGGTGTCCAGTACAGGACTGACAAATTTCACACTACACTGCCCATCACAAGCTTGCACCATTTTAAAAATATGACAAAGAGCTTGTATGTTTCAAAATCAGGAAGCGATGTCATAAAGTGCTGAAAAAGCTGAGGAGAGAAGCAACTATCGGTCATAATGTAGACAAGAAAAATCGCGTTATTGTACTGGCCAACATGAAAATCTACAAATTTGATTGGTGGGGAGTATCGTTATGTTACGATACCATCGCTATTTACGAACATTGAAGTTATGGCGTCTGCCTGAAAATGTATATTTAGTGCTGCCTTAATACAAATACGCTTTTTTTTTTTCTTAACATCACGCACCAATCTTCATCAAAGCTTGCTACTTGGCTATCGTGACCAAAAGTCCATCTTGTTGGTAAAACAAGCGTGTTGCATAGTCACCAATCGATGCACCAATGGTGCCATTGATACGCATCAGCAATCCACCTGTCAGCGTATGAATGATGACTGCGATGGCTTCTGGGCTTATATAGCTCTGAATGTCGGCGCTCATACATTCATCAATCGATGCTCGTGGACACAAATGTACACGCTCACGGCAGTGAAAGCCTTGACAACATGAGAAGCAGCTGTTGGTATTTGCAGGAATAAATATCGGCTTGAATGATGCAGGAGCGAACCGAGCGAGCGATTGAGTAAAATACGTTATGCACACCAATTTGCCATCATCTGCCACAGTAGCAGCACGATACGATACGATTAGTACTCACGAGGTGATCAGAAGTAAGTTTAAATTAGTTACTGTACGTACCTGTAACCTGGTCTTCGCATGGATAGAGCTTCAAGTCAACTTCTGTCACCGTGATACTTTCATTGAACGGATTTCGCAGCTCGAGCGAGGTCGGAAATCGCGTCAAGTGAAGAATTGATGGAATGTACAAGTGTGACGATGTGACAAGTGTCGGTGTTGCTGGAAACAGCTCTTTTAAAATCGGTAAGGTCGAGGGAATCAAGAGAACTCTTAATGCAGGCTGAAGAAGATCCAGCGAGGTACTATCCGCGGAGCCTTTGATTACAATCTGCAGTCACACGGACCACAACATCACACTACATTACACAAAACGGCGAAAGAAGAAAATTATGATACCTTCTGGTCACCACCATTTGTAAAGTAGCCACACACAAAGTTCGAAAGGAATTTCTCAGCGGTGGCGAGGTCATTTGCATGTGGGTTGTACTTGAACATTCCGCTGAGAACAGTACGTTGGCCGCAGCAATTGAGAGTGAAATCGGAAATTGTGGCAGACCCCATTCGTGCTCCATCAAAGTACACATCAAACACAAGTGAACCCAGTTTAGTCCGTACAATCGAAGGGTTCTGCACGGAAAACTTCATCGTCATCACCATCGAAGATCGTGACCCTTGCTGAATGTCGACTCCAAGAATCTTGACTGGCGGATGGCGAAAAGAATCCATTGCGGGAATGAGCGGCTCACCAGTTACTGGGACATTGCTGAGAGCAAGCATCCCCATTCTTGTCTCAACGTCTGGAAAAGCTCCTTCATTGGCAGTATAATTACTTGACAGTCGCATCATGACACTTTTATTCTTGGTGAGTAGCTTTTCAATAAAGGCAGACATTTCATGAACTTCTTCGAGACTATTAAAATTTATGGGATAGAAATGAGCCATGTTTAAACGAAAAGCTCCGTCATTCGTCTGATTAAATTCGCACGTTTCTCTATAAGATACTAGTAAACCGAGATGACCACCATGCTCACTTTTCAAAGTAAGCGCAATGGACAAATTTGAAATTTGAAGTGGCATGTTGATCGAAGTTGGCATCTTCACCTTCGCTTTTATATCGGTACGAACTCGCATGCGAGTATTGGTTATCGCGTTTCTCTCATCAGGTACTATCTCGTCTAAAATGACATCAAGTTGGGTCATGGTAATATTCTTTATCAATTTAAACTTGTCTGGAACTCCAGGAAAACTTGTCCCGATTGTCAATCCTACCAGTGCCTTTTGCATCCATACACAGCTGGCGTATTGAGTACTTGTGATAGTAACAACAACTTGAGAGCTTTGACTCTGTAAGTAACGTGAAAAAAAGTTTGCGACCGCAGCACTCACTTGACCTGCTGCATCAGCAACTGGATGTAAGTGGCCATTCATTTTCAGATCATTTCTGCCTGGGACCAAATTCATTGCACCATAAAGCGCTCCAAATTTTTCTCGTGGTGAGCTTAAAAGTAAGTCCATTTTAAGAGTTCCAATGGCCACTTTGAACACGGACGGATTGTATATTTCAATATGCGTTTCTACTGGCTCTTCATGTTCAAATGCGCTGCCACTTCCTGGCAATGAGAACGTCTTCACTACCATACCTTGAAAATTATTCATACCATTTAGCAAAGCGGTGGTGTGGAGAGGCAATCCGATAAGATTTAGCGCTCCTATAAAACCAGGGCTAGCAACATAAATACTCAAACCCACAACAGTACAAAGCATACAAACTTACCAAGAGCGCCGTGGCATGCCACATCCATACTACCAGCAAGAGTCAGCAAAATCTGTTTCTCGACGACAGATGTTCGAACAAAATTGCCAAATGCCTCCCCTTTATTCACTAAACTGAGCTCCGCGAGACAGTCGACAGAAATGTTGCTTTGACCGACCAATTTTCCATCAATTATGTCGACAAAAACAGTAGACAGCGTCCCAAGAGCCAAATTCGCACCGGTGAGACTGACATTCATGTGCACATCAGTAATAAGCAATGGCGAGTTCGGTCCGAGCGGACTCGTAGCTTCCACCAAGACAGCTGTGTTCAGCCGCATAACATTGTTCTCTTTGCCTTCTTCAGGGGCGTGCAAGGTAATTCCGCCAAAGAACATATTCCCGACCAGTGGCTCTTTTTGTGGTGGCAACGAGCTCTTAATTGTCAAATTATTCATCGCTTCATTAAACAAGTCCACCGAAGTAGCTCGTTTACACGTCGCAACTGTCAGCTCTGCGGACACGTTGCTCAAATACTTAGAAATCAACTCGCTCATTGCTTTCGAGTTGTTGCCAAGCATTTCACCCTGTAGCTCCAGCAAGTTGTACCCCAATTGCATATCTTTTGTTGGCTGCAGCGACGCACAGTACGGATGTGAAGCTTGTCCCCCCGCAATTGGTAACTCCGTCTCTGCTGACGTTGTCAAGTGCGCCACAAGTGTCTCGAGCCCAAGTTTTGAATAATGGGCCTGGAGGCATAGAGCTCCTATTGGCCTGATTGTCGTGACAGACGGGTTGCGTACGCACGTCTTTATAGTCGCCAAAACTTGATACTCGGTCGAGTGCTGCATATCCACTTGCCCGATTTGCATATCTTGTAAGCCATCCATTCCTTGAAATGTCATTACTTTATTCAATGAGACATCAAAAGCACTGAACTTGATCAGACTTCCCAATAATCGAACGTGGATATTTAATGAGCTGGAGATCTCGTACTGCACACTATTGCGTCTCATCATATCCCCTGCAAACCGATCCCACGCCTTCTTGTCTTGTATCAAAAGTGTTGAATTCGGAAAAACTTGATTGTTAATGCCATGAGTGATGGTCATAGAGGGAGCCTGAAAGGTGCCAACTTGAAGACCCTCGTACTTAATACTAAATGTGGCAGGTTCAACTGTCGCGGGGAACGGAGATGCTGCCATGAGACTCATACTGAGATTCAGCATGACCGAATTTTGTAGCGGTTGGCTTAAATCCATTCTCTCAATGTGCATGACGGTATCCTTAATGGCCTCAGTGGCAATGCGCTTGATCTGACTGAACACGATCAAGTATGAGAGACCCAAGAGCAGCAGTATCATGCCCGAAATTGTCGCCACGCGACGTCGATACCACGGCTTACAAGGCCTTTTTCTTGATCTATAGTCGCCTTCATCAAGCGTTAGCAAAGGCTGTTGCGCTGCCAAGCGCTCGTCGGTCTCTAGCTCATCTTCCATCTTAAATTGACTTTTTTCTTCTCTCAAGTAAGTTAATAGTCATTAACACGAGGGTTTCATTGAAAAAATGTGTGGGAAATCACAATCTGGCTTGTAAAAATGCGGTCGAAAGTTGATGGCGATGGCGACAGCGACGAGGCCAAGGTGTGCAAGGAAGAAGAGCCTTGTATTGGCCCTGGTTTTCCTGTTGGAGCTACACTAGTGGCCCGCTGGATGGGAAAGGTGGAGCGTACCTGCGTTGTAATTGATCGCAGTACGTCGATTGGAACTTTTCAACTTTCATGACAAAAGATGGTACGAATACTAATGCTAAAGCTTTTATGCGCACATAGCTGCGCTGGGCAATGACCGCTTTAAATATTACGTGCACTGGCATGATGTGCGTCTTCACCTTGTGTCGGGTTTTTTCGTATAGGCACCAAAACTAATATCATTTTGCCGCTTGCTGCAGTATAATCGCCGCATGGACGAGTGGATCAATGAGCACGAGATCGTCCGCCGAGGTACCGACGAAGAGGCGCTGAAGTTGCGGGAAAAAGATGCGAAGGAGAAGGAAAAAGAACAGCGCGCAAAGAGTCGCAGCCAGAGCAAGTCAGCTGGCTCTGGAGACGGGGTTGTAGCTCCAGGTACGGATGCATCAGCGCGTACCCGAGGGCAGAAGCGAAAGACGTCTGATGATCAGGACTTTGTTCCTCAAGAAGAAGAACATGACGAACACGAAGGCATGGATGCTGCTAGTATACGAGAGCACGAGGAGGTCACAAAAGTCAAGGTAAGTGCTGGATTAGCTGATTCAAAGATTGGCATTCTTTATCGAGATGGTCTTGTCGTCAGAATGTGCGATCTGTGGAAATGGGTCGCTTTCGTATGGCAGCATGGTATTTTTCACCTTTTCCGAAAGAATTTTACCCAGATGGATCTGTTGATTGTGTACGTTGTTACTAGGCTGCATCAACACTAATGACTAACGGGTGGTTTTTGTGATGGTGCAGTTGCATTTTTGTGAATTTTGTTTGGCATTTTTTCGGTTCAAGCGTGAATTAAGATTGCATCAAGAGCGTCGGATTTGTAACCGCGTAAGTGACCATTGTAGCATTTTGTGGATCTCTTATTTGATTGCTCCCTTTGATTTCATAAATACAGCACCCGCCAGGCAACGAAATATATCGACATGATAGTCTGAGCGTTTTTGAGGTAGATGGAGCCATTTCTAAGGTTTACTGTCAAAATCTTTGCTATCTTGCCAAGTACGTCTTGTCATTTAAATTTGAAATTAGTGGACATTTTGAACCATGTCTTTTGTATTGATTAAGGCTGTTCTTGGACCACAAGACGCTTTATTACGATGTCGACCCATTCCTATTTTACATTATCTGCGAAGTTGACTCACGAGGTTTCCATCCAGTTGGCTACTTTTCGAAAGAAAAGTACTCTGAATTGGGCTACAATTTGGCTTGCATCCTAACATTTCCATGCCACCAGCGAAAAGGCTATGGTCACTTCATAATCCAGTTCTCGTACGAGCTTAGTAAAAAGGAAGAGAAGGTGGGCTCTCCCGAAAAGCCTTTATCGGACTTAGGACTCGTAAGCTATCGAAGCTATTGGACGCGTGAACTGCTACGCATTTTGCGGGATTTTCCTGAAAAGGAAGTATCCATTATGGAGCTTACGCGGGTACGCTTAACTGATCATGCTATGGGTGGTGGCTGTGTCAATTTGCGGCTCACAACTCGATTGCTGCTATTAGCTGACATCTATCAAAAATGAGGACATTATCGCGACGCTGCAACACCTCAACATGATCAAGTATCTCGGTGGGCAGTACGTTTACGTCGTGCCTACGCAAATCGTTGACGTCCACCTGACAAAGCTGACGACGAAAGGTCCACAGGTTGTTTCTGAAAAGTTGCATTGGGCACCCTTGCATTTGGACATAAAGCGCGATAAGTGGTCACTGAAAGCAATGGCAGACGACAAGGAGGACTAGGCTTAAAAAGGTACCAGAATTAAGCACTAAGTTGTTTGGTGTTATTTTTCGATCAAGTTCTGTCCTTTTCGTATTTTGAGCTTACTCACCCCGAAAAGTCTAAAAAAATTAAATCCACTTTAGTAAATACACGTGTGTTGATTTCTTAGAACTCTGTACAATCAAAAGTTGATACATATCCATAATGCGTCAATACATTTAATTTTTTATTGCATACACCTCGTTCACGTAAAACGAGTGTTTACCCTCGACAAACACGTACTAAAAACTCGGACGGCACTCGACATCGACTACATCACCTACAACTTTCATATCTTCTGACAAGCCAATTGAAAGTCTTGCTTTTGTGTCGGAGTCATTTCACTCTGCACGGATTGGAAAATGTTAGTAAGGCCACGTCCCTCTAGCGACTTGGAGCACTGGAGATGAATCCATTCCATCAACATGAATCCTTCGACGTGGATAAACATAAGACCGAGTTGCCACCCGCCTCTGGCAATGTACTTGGAGCAGATTTGGCACGTGGTAGTGGCGATGGGGGCGACACGGGCGACAGCTTGGTCACAGCGACTCCACGAAGTGCTCGAACGCGGACTTGCGTCGATAGGTGGTATGCGCGGGAGCTCCATATGAGACGTCATTGAAACGGTTATCGATCAGATCAGAGTGGAGCAGAAACGTTAAGGCAGTGTCTGTGAATGAAGCTCCAGTTTAACAAGGCAGATTGAAGCAGAGGGATTCGCAAAGCAAAGTGCTTGTTTAGCTTGCTGAATTTGTGATGAAGTAGACAAGTCTTCCTACTAAGTGAGGGGCTGCGATTATGCCAATAATTTCCAGACTTTTTTGTTGTTGACTGCTGTTTTCAATGTTTGGCTCTGGCAGCTCTAGAAATGGCAAGATGACAGAGAGTAAATGTGTAGTGCGACTGGCGTACCCCATCACATCGCCGTTGCTAGATACCGGAGACAGAACAATACGGCTACGTATCCAAATCTCCTAGAAAACTTATACAGAGACAGGGTGGGAGACACATGTAAAAACTCACACGCAAGCGACTTTTCCAGCAGATTTTATCTATTCTCCGTTTGATTTATAAAATCGTGCCACGCGTGGGACTTTACTGCTGTCTGTAAGGGTTCGCTGCGCCGCACAAATTTACCGGCTGGGTGGCGGCTGTTCTTACTGCATCACAACTCCTTGATTCAATATCATATGCCTGATTAGAGGGCGTGCGAAAGCGATTAGCTGTCCGATCTTCACATCTGGTCTCTTGATGCACATCTGTTTTTTGTCGGGATTTCTTACAACCACGCTACAGGCAATACTGGCACAACCACAGGAGCGATGACATATGATTGCAAATGCAAGCTTGCCACTGCTGTCGTCAACGCTCGAGCAAATATAATTGCTGGATAGTATTGGCACAAAATCAAGTTTTCGTCAAGACTCAGTGAATTAATCACATTTTTCAAAGATCGACCAACAAAAAACAAGCGCCGTTGGGCCTTGCACATATCAATAGCAAATGAAGAATACATGCAATACATGCAAAACTTTGTAAGCTGTTTGTGTATTGGTTAGTCAGTCATGTGATTTGTCATACATGGCGTTAGTGAGTACAGGAACGTAATCGAGTCAATCAAGCGGCTGCGCATATGCTTTGCGATCCTTCGAACCGGATGGCCCTGTGCTGGTAGAGGTGGGTAAGCGAAAAAAAGGACAATGTTTTCTTAGACCAGTCCAATATAACACCATCGCCTATATTCGTAGCCTTTCCAATAAGTACTGTCACGTAGCTTGCCATTACTATTGCATTAATTTAAAAGGCGCGGCGTGTGTGTGGTAAAGCATGCCACTGCATTTACGATAGCATCTTGCAGGTCGTTTTTACGCTGAAGGAATTGGTTAATACTTATAAAAAAATTGCAGCTATGGCAAGAGTTCTGATTGTAGCATGGATGCATTCGGGATGTACTTGCGATTAGTTGAAGAAAGACGAGTATATTGCTAGCGCAAAATATTACGATGCAGTACTATCGTCAGGCAAAAATCTGACTTCCGGACGAGTTTTCTCAGTTTCAGTATCGTATAATTGGGCTTGCTAAAAATGGGACGAGATTTCGACATTTTTTGCTTAAAAAGATATGGTAGTGATTTTGTAGCAAAAGCTTCAGCATTTAAAAGGTTTGATCTACTGAGTACTAATTTTGTACAAGTCGCGAAGGGAGATTTTTGAATGTTGGTCGGCGGACGAGGCTAAGGCGCGAGCTAGGCAAAGTTGACGTAGGAGGTTTTTCGCTGCTTAAAGCAAATCGAGAAGTGACATTAATCAAAATGCTCTGACAACTAAATTTATTGCTACAGCCTAAATGGTGGCTCTCAGACATCTGCTATCATCGTAAAGGCTATCATTCTTCTTTACTCCATCTGGCCTTTTACACATCCTAGATTATTTCCAGCCAATAAGGTCCCTTGATTTCCAATGATTATGGGACATCTGGAGCTTAAAAGCCTACTTTGACAGATAGGGCTCACCTTTTTGGGATTTTCGATAGTGGTCGATGAGTCTGAAAATCTGCTTAGCTTCTGCAAGGGCTCTCAAGTGACTTCCTTTTTAATTTCACTAAGCCAACAAAATGTGTACTGTACGTTTCCCTTGTACTTACGATGTCCAATGACGGCTTCAACGAGTCGTCTTCCGGAGTTATTGGCCAACATGGCCTTATTCATCATTTGCCGACACTTGGGGTCATTGCTATACGGCTTCAACAGTAAAGTGTGAATCAGTGGGTGTAGCTTCATTCCCTTTGATAATTCCAACTCATGTGAATCCCGCTAGATTTTCTTCACGGTCGGAAATGGGTCAATATATCTTGGCACGAGTTTCTTCGATTGAGCAGAACCTTTGTGACGGACATCCAAATTATTGCCGCTCAGAAGCTCTTGACTAATTCGTGCTGACATTACCAACTTGTGACGAATGCCACATCATCCGGGATGCAAGAAACATATTTTAGATCCCCTTCATAGAGTGGAGTACGCGTCGATTATAGCTATCTCAGCCAAATGCAGAAATCCGTCTCAAGTATTTTGTGCTGGGTTGCCGACACCTCGAGAAAATTTTCAATGAAACGTTTAATTTTTTTCGTTCGTGGCCTAAAAGCCGAAGCCAATATGTGTTGCGTTCCTACAGCAGACACGATTGCTTGCCATAACTTCTATGTGGGCTTGGCGTCTCGGTCGGACACAACGGTCTTTAGCCTGTCATGGTCCTTCATATATTCTTCCATGAAGACCTTTGCGATCTCTGCAGTATCGTCCGTTGTCTTCGTAGCGATGAACACGTTCCTTTTCGTTAAGCGATCAACAATTACGACTACAGCATTAAAACCACTTTCGGTCTCCGGTAAAACATGACATATCGACCTTTTGCCTTTTAGAGATCCAGAGACTTAAGTAATCCTGTTGGTTTGGTCTGCCTAGACTTTTTTCCGCTTACACATTTTGCCTGTGTTGACATAGCGCTCAATGGACTTCGTCATTCCTTGTCAGTAGTACTTTTGACGCACGGTCAGATACGTCGTGTAAAATCCTGAGTGGTCTTCCGATACATAATCGCGTTCTACAGGTGATGCAAATTTTCGAATCTTCGTCGTCTGGAATATACAGTTGTGGAGTCTCATATTCGCCAGTTTGGTAATTCAAAATACAAATTTGCAATGACGACTTTGCCACATCATCTCCTTCTTTTTAGCTTCTTGATGATGCACTGTGGGTCTTTGTTCCACGCATGTATTATCTTTGCGGATTGAGCAAGTGCAACTTTGTTCGTTCTGATTGTCACCGCGATCTTGCGGCTCTTAACCGCTTCCAGTAGCTCTTGCAAGCTAACTTGGACACTTAACTCTCAAATTTCGAACTGCATGGCAGTGCATCAGCCACGGTATTAGGTATCCATTTAACAAAGGCCAGAACATAGCGAGCCCATTGAACTTCTGCGATTTGTAGTCTTCTGCGTCGGGATCATCTTTAGACTTTTGTGATCCGTTTCGACCGTGAAAGCTCGATCAAGAAGCTACAAACGCCATACTTTCGGCGCATGCATTATTGCAAGTGGCTCTTGCTCACAAATAGGATAGTTCAACTCGGCTAGCTTCATCTTCTCCCTCTTGCTCTCCCTATTTTTAAATGAAGACTCTTCCGAGCGCAAATTCGAGGCGTCCCATTCGTATATCAAATAGAATTGGAAAGCTCGGAAAGCTTAGAACAGGTGAATGCGTCAAGCGACGCTTGACTTCGGTGAAGCAGCATCGTTAAGTTAGATCACTTTTCGAGGACATTTTTTAGTACTGTCGCAAATTAGCCCTGCGAATTGCGCAGAGTCCTTGCAGAACCTTGAGGGATAGACTGTTGTGCTAAAGAAGCACTCCATTTGCTTTTTCGTCTTGGGAATAGGCCATTCTGCTATAATTTGGAATTTTTCGGGATCCTTTTGATCTAACAAAGTCTCGTACGTATGGGATCTCACCCACGCAGAACTGGCATTTTAAAAACCTGATGTAACGTTGCTGCATTCCACACCGTTTGGCTACACTGTGTTAAGCGTAAAGAGGTATGCGACATCTTTGCTTTGTGTGAACTCGTAGATGTCGTCGAAGAAGATTCTTATCACGTTCCTTTAATTTCGAAGGACTTTCTGCAAAGGCCAGTTAAATGTACCCGGACTTCTGCTTAATTCCATAGGGGTGACAAAATACTCAAATAAACCATCTGGGGTCGAAAAAGCGTTTATTGGGATATCCGATTTACGCATTTGTACCTGATATATTATTCTATAAATTTACAGTGCTTACATACAAAAAAATCCTAAATCAAAAGGTAGATAATTTACGTTTTACCCCGAATAACGTCCATGCACGAGAACCAATGACTTCCGGAAATGGCGTCAAATGTGTCTTCCTTACGCGACATCGGTTTCGCCGGCAAGATCGCTGTTGGGTTTAGCTGACGATTGTCGTGTCCAATGCGCCAACCTCCAGGCTTCTTGACACAAAACGTTGGTGCCGGAAAGTCAGACGGACTTGGTCGAATAGTGTTCACTTGAATCGTCTTCTCGATCCATTCTTGGACTGTCCTGCGCTGTTCAGGCCTCTGGAGCCATTATTTGATGGATTTTGTCTTGGCAACAGGCTTGAGAAAAAAATATTGCTCAATTTATGTTCCATACTGGAGGTGTCTCGCTTGGAAACCCTGTGTGAAATACTGTGTCTGCATGTTTGCGTAGCGTTTAATATGCCAAATTGTCTTAAGCTATTCCCATCATTGATTCTTGAGCCTCTCAGCCTTTTCGAAGTCATGCGGATTGACGTCAAAAAAAGCTTTAGTGTCGTTGTCGTGACGCAACATTCTCAAAATCTAGTGAGAAGAAACTAGCTGCGTCACTTCTTGATGACCATGGTGGCCTTGTTGCCAATAATAATTGAAAATCTCGCGACTTTGATCTCTACAAGCCTTGTATTGTCCTGCATTTTATCTGGACGGATGCTGGAATGCAGTTCTAGTCGAATTGACGCGTGGTCCTCTGTGTTGATGCGAGGAGACACACGCTCTGAAGTCCAGTTGGTCTCTGGATTTTGCTCACAAAGCCACATCATGTCGATTATGTCATCCCTATTTCAAGGAGCAGAGATGACTTGGAACGTTCCCAATATCAAAGGAAAATCAGTTATCTGCAAGTTTAAGCGCACCGTTCGTCGGGGACGGTGAATAGTTTGGTCGAGATTAAGCTCGACTTTCATCACCTCACCCTTGGTTCCTTCGAGCTCAAGTCGCTTCAGCAAGTCTTTGGAAAAACCGTGAAAATTTCATCCATTGTCGATGTAGACGGTGACAGTTTTTTCTTGAATAGCGTATATTGAAAGCTTGAGCTTCTACTCTAAGGAAAGCATAGAGTGCATATCTAAAAGAACGATTCGCTTCCTTATGTTTTGGAGCAGTACATTGCAGCGATATGTAGCCGACTAAGCCACAATTGTTACACGCTGCCGATTTAGCCAATTGTCGCTCTTGCTCTTCCTCTGTATCTGGTTTTTGAATTCGTGACTCGTTCGCATGATAGTCTGATTCTGGAGACACCGTCTTGAACGACTTGGCCGATTTTCAATTTGGTCTACTCGAGTAATGGGCAAACGCAACTTGGAGACAACTGTAATGGCCTATTGGAGAGTACTCGGACTGTATTTCTTGTTTTTCTTAAGCTAAGCCAATGTATTGGAGCAGCATGATCTTACTCGCCGATCCTCCTTTCGAAAGGGGCGCAATATTTCTCCGAGACGGTCGATATCACGAGTCCGTGTTATCAAAGGATACGGTCGAGAAGAGCGCTGCTACTTAAAAGTCGTCGACCATATCCGCCACAAAGCCATTTTGCCCAACTTATCAGCTTAAAAAGCAATGCTAATCTTGTAAGCTGATGCGATACAAAATTATTACAGTGGTCTGCCAGGAAAGCAGTGGTGCTTACAAGTTTATTGATGGTGTGGTCTCATTCTGCAAGTACCTCACGCGTTCAAATGTGTTCACATGTGTAGACCCCTTCATATAACTTGGAAGTTTTAGGCAATGTATGATACTGTCCACAAAAAATATTGTCCTGCGGAAAGTGTCGGTGTCAGCCATTTTGTGGCCGGCTCAGCCACTTTTATCCAGCCCCCAATTGAGAGTAAATTTCCGCCATGAATATTAAACCGACTGAGGTTACTGCCAAGCACTTTTTCATAGCATCATAGAGACTTCAATATTTTAATTTTCATCGTGAGGAGGCGCTACCCACAACGAGTCGTATTGGCGGTACCACGATACATTACAGCAAAAATCGATCTAGTATCGCGCTCAACCAAGTTAACAATGTCTTGTCCAAGTATTTTAGCTCATCGCTTTTTGTAGCAGTTTGCAGAGCTATACATGCCATCTCGCGCACACGCGTCGAAAATTTTACTCGATACAGACGCGTTTCAATTCCTAACATGGTTTATCGCACGGGCTGAGTGACGCGACAATGTATTAGCATCGCAGTGCCGATGACAAAGTTTGACGTGTCAACGACGTCTAGACCAGTCCTTCTATATCCATCAAGATAAGAATCGGCGCCTTGAACATGTATTCTTTTTCTATGTCAAACTGTTTGAAGATTGGGCTTCCGAAATCAATTGTTTTTTTTGAAAAGGATTGATCAGTGGCCCAGCCAGTTCTTCGTGTTTTGCGCTATACCTGTGCAAGTAATCAGAAAGGCCAAGTCTATTCCTTGAGTTTTTCTAGCTTAACGGAACCGGCTAATTCAAAAAGGCTTAAGCAAAGCGGGGTGCCCGAAGGCCATGATTAGCAATGAAACAGAAAAAGCTTTCGTGCTGAAGATGCACTTATCTGGATCAGCTTTTTGTGCGCATGCACATGGGTACCGTTCGTAGGCGGGACAATGTGGTTTTCTAGATTTGTCTTTTCGTTCTCTGCACGACTATGGACCGAAAAAATGTGTGAAGTGCTTATGTCTTGAAGACTTTGTCATCTGACGATTAAATGCGATTGGTGCGCTCGAGAGTCCGGACCATACTCTAAGAGTACTGACCGAGCCCACTTTGCATAGTATAACCCTTCGCAATGCTTTGAAACACAATATGGTTAGAAGATACACGTCTGTGCCGGAATCATTGCCGTGTTGCAAACATGTGCAATGCGCCACTTGCCAGTTGGCTTTTTGACATATCATGTTGGTGAATACAAGTCAAACTCTCAAGTCTTCTCTCTCCGTACTCCCTACGGATATGACGTCACATAGCTCCTTAGCTAACTTTACCAGAGTGGATGTAGTACTAAGCTTCTTTAACACCCCTATGAGGTTGTACGCTAAAGGCAGGTCTCATGAGACCACATCTTGGCATTATTTTATCAAAAAATGATTCGGACTTGATGAACTATCAAGAGTTGTTTATTCACGATCAGCATTTGGGGCTTTCCTGATGTCCTTCGCGACCGCTACATCCGATAACGGCAAAAAGTGGATCATTTCTTCAGGTCGTATGACCACAATCTTGGCTGCTGATGCCTTTATGAGTCTCTTTGCGCTATACATGAATATATTGCTCAGTTCAAGCAGAGCATTTGAAAAAGGAAAATGTCACAAACTTATTTTGCATTCGACCGTATCGGTTTTCTTTTATCAGGGTATAGAGTAAATTCTATCAACATTTACCCGCACGACATCCTCAGACCCTTCCCATCTAAGTCAAAATGCTTTACGCTTCTTGGTGAGCAACGTGGCTCGCAGTTTTCTTCACAAGGTTTGAAAGCCTACTCGGTATTGTTCTCGTATCGGCACGATTGTGTATTAGCGCATCAGCGTCTGCATACGATTTAAGTAGGCAGTCCTGTTCATCAAAGCCTTCGATCACCATAGTATATGGTGCTCCTCAAGTATTTCAGGGACAGCACCCGGATTGCTCAACCACTTGCCGACGATGTCATACTGATACAAGGAAACGACAAGATTCAACTGATTTGTCAGCCATGTGCCATGCGATCTTGGTGCCTTGTGCTTTAGCCAGTCATACCTAATCTTATATGCAGCGAGAGTAGTTTGCGACGGGTGCCTAATGGATACCGTACCACTCTACATATATCGACAAGTTCTCGCCAATACTCTCTCGGCTAAAGCCAGTCACGGCTTTCTAGCACGCATTGAATGCTATTCTCGATGTACATTTCCCCGCGGCTAACGTGCCAGTTTACAGGTTTCATCCACACAGCCTTAGCTTTGCCATAATTAAATGCAGCATATGATGCTTTCTACGAGAATTCCTCGTTGTTATACGTGCCGCTCAACGCAGAAGGATAAAGTCACGCCTAAGTTGTTTTCTTTTCAGGCAGCCATGTTAGTTCATCATTCAGCAAGCACTCCTTCTGACGAGCAACGCTTAGTGGTACCGTCCCATACCGCGTTTTATGACGACACCATTTAACGTCAAATGCATTGACTGGCTTAGTCTAGTATCCGCGCCAATAATGCTCAAGCTTTATGGTAGTGGTAGCACCAAATCCTCGCTAGTAGCAAATGGGTTGCATTTAAAATTGTTGACCTCCAAACAATTGTGCCGGACCAAACCCATTTGGAGATCCTGCATTACATCTAGGATATAATACAAAAAGATGTCGAACCTATCGAGGTTGGGAAACTCTACATCTAAGTTTATTGGTATCATATGTATAGGATTTCATCTCCTGTCGCCAAGCATGCAGTGACAATACCAGAATGATGTGCAGGGTTCTGGTCGAGAGTGAAGCATTGAATGTTTTCAAAGTCAATTAATTTCTCAAGCCCTTCACAGCTGCATCAATGTCCAGCAAGGCAGGCACTCGAGCACAATTTGTAACGGAGGTAGCAGCGTATGTCACGCTAGCCAGCTAAAATACTACATTGTGTGACATAAGTCACGCGATGCGTTGATCATCGAGAGCGAGAAAGTATCAAGGACTGGGAAGCTGAAAGAAAATAAGCTCACGGTCAAATGATCACTTCGTGACGCATTTTAATAGAGATTAAAATTAATATACAAGACTTACATCACTAAATCTTAAATAACATTTGAACTCAGCAAGAAACTAAACGGCACATTAGATGATTAAGCAAAGGTCAGAGACCCAAAGTCACAATTTTGAGCGAGTAGCTACGACAGCCCTACGTAGTCAATTAACACCTACATTACAGACGATCCTTGGTATAGGATGAAGCAGGAAGCTGAGTTACTACAGGGCATAGATAAAGAGCTAAATCGGCTGCATAATTTTTGGACCCTAGAGAAATCAGCATGGCTGCAGTGTGACCTGACTTGATCAGCAAGCGTCAATGAGCGCTCTTCTTTTAAAAGAGCTCTCTGATGGAGTCAGCATTGATGACGCCGGTGCATACGGTAGATGTCCAGCAAAGTAGAAGCCACTCAAGGTGAAAGTAAAGGCCTTTGAAAAGTAGTATGAAATATGATTAGCTCTTGGTCTCTTAAATAACCTTGATGTCCGTCTTGTTGTCGACCAAGCTATAGAGAGAGGAGGCGGTATTTTTCATCTGGAATGACCCAAAGCGTCAGCCCGCTGAAGTCTTTTTACCTGACCGCGTGTTTGCGCTTTCTTGCCACCTGCCACACCAAAAGTCTCGTAATCGTCTCTTCAGAGGTGGTTACATCCACCGAGTTTGCTGACGGACTGCACATGAGCACGTCCCGAACGGGGACGCTCCGTGTACATTCTACTGCTTTAGCGGATGCCGTAAAAGTGGATCTAAGTACTGAGGATAACATACAGGTGGGATAAAATAGGAGTGTGCTTGCAGAGCCAGGGTTCATAGGGTTGTCGGATCCCCATAGACTACGGATATGTAGATAAGGTGGTAGACTTCTAGAGTGTGAGCTGGCAAATGGGCTACCAACCATGTACCATCTGTGGTGATAACCGTAATTTAAAGCTGTAGTCTCTTTGTCAAGAACACCAGCATTTAAGTAGCTGGAACCTCACGTGCAATAGTCACTGGTATGTCGCGAGTAATCGACAGCCCCAAGTAGACGTGGGGCGATCTGTTGAAAAAACCATATCTCCGTCGATTCTCACGGAGAGCAGATAGGATAACAGCGCTTTAATTTAAAAAAATTCGTGCTATGAAATGCAGATCGTGCTTATCAGATTGAGTGCTTGGGGCTCAGTGCATTTCCTAAGAGCTAAAGTAAAATATGGCCTGTAGTTGTCAACTCTGGGCGCCATTGTCGCTCCACTACCGAATAAAGTCATCCATATTCAAATAATTTTTTGCACATCAATACGACATTATTACTGCTTGAGCAAAAGTAGACCAGTGTCACTGTACTTACGACCCCAAAAACGTAGGTGTAACTTCGAAAGGATCGATTTTTTTTTATCTTGAGCCTGGATGTGAGGTAAGACCTCTTCCTGGCTATGATGTGGCCAAACTGTCACAAGACCTGAGTTGATTGGATGTCAGAAACCTATATTACGAACCCATTTTGCTCCTAAAGGGACCAAGAAAGTCATAATTCAATTGGTGTGGACACTGAACCGAGTCAGTCAAAGTGCTGAACATTGAAATCTTTCAAAGGGACTGCTAGGGTTACTGATGTCGAGAAGATAACTTCAAAACCGAGGTGTGTATTTAGCGGAACTCGGCAGATACAATACTAGCTACATATCGTGAGTGAAATTTTTAGCTGTGCGCACAGGCATATGTACCACTTCGCCTAAAACGGCACGCAAAACCATGCAAAATATTTGTAAGGAGAAGTGTATCTTTCATGTCAATAAAAGCATGGCTGGCTATAAATTAAGGCACTTTGAGTAAGTCCTCACCTTTAGCATGCTCACCGCTGAGAAATGCTTTTTAAGGAAGCACTCGGAAACGGCGTGGTGAACTTACAGTTCAACCTTGATAATACACGCGGCGTAGCATTTTAGCCCCCGAAAACCACTCGTAAAAGACAGCGCTTGCTGCACACCTTACAAGTTGACTGGAGGCGAAGGTATCATGAGCGCATTTTTAGATATGCAAATGGTGCGTAACGTACTTGCTAAGAATCGCTCGTCGTGGACTGCGATTTAGTATGACTGTCTTGAGATAGTCGATCAGAGGTCGAGGCATTTGAGGTGATGCCCTTTTGTAGAAGCATTTATATCGATGTGTTTGCTGAGCGGAGCTCTTTGCTAGAGCCAATGTAGACATCAGTAAGTTATTGCACAATTGTGCAGACACTAATACGAAACAGAGTGTTTCTTCAAGAGCGTCAACAGAAACTTTGACGCTTATTGAGCAACGTATACGTCATGTCTTGGATAAGAAGTAACAATGTACCGTTATAAAGGAAACAGGATGTTCATGGCAAAGCTTGAAAAAGCTTGCAATGCCTACAACGTAGCCAAAGTTGTTGTCATACGACCTGAAGAAAAGATCCGCTTCCTATAGGTATCGGATGTAGCAATCTTAGAATATACTAAGAATGCACTAAGTGAGAAAATCAAAGTTACGATCTTTAACGGACCCGTATCATATTTTGGTGAAGAAATGCCATGATGTGGTCTCACGAGGCCAGCCTTTGGTGTACAAGTTGATAGAGGCATATACGTCATGACATTGACAAACTAAATGCAGCGAGACACGATACCAGTCTAAATCAAGGAACAGTGCGACGTAACGGCCGCTTTTTATGCAAAGCACGGTTGAATATAGATAAAAAGAAATGTTTCTACGCTGACCTGCTGCGGCAAAAAGCCAACTGAAAAGTGGAGCATCGTACGCGCTTATAATGCGGAGATATCCCGACACAGTTTATAAATATATGCTGCAAAGGATCGTGAAAGTTTATATGACGCAGAGCGCGCTCAATTTATTATTCTACACGCAAAGCACTGGCATATTATTGACCGCTGTAAGCACTACGTACGGTTAATTTCGGAAATGGTTCGTTATTCCTTAAAAGTTCTCGAGCGCACCGGCGATGCTTGAACATTGGGTGGCAGGCATAAGTCCGTATACTAAGACTTTTTTATGATAGTCGTGCAGAGCACGAAGAGACGAATGAAAGAATCCACATTGTTTACCTACGAGCGATGCTCTAGTGTATAAGCTTAAATAAGCCTCACATAAATGTAAATAAGTAGATCTTCGGCGCATAAAGACTTTATTTCCTATTCCGAAGCATATTTCCTTGCCTGGGTTTGCTAAGTTCATGATTATTCGATTTCATTGGTCCAGAAAGACTCAAAAAGGCTAGGCCTTGCTAGTCACCTACACAAGTGTGGTTTAGAACACGCAGGAGTGATTGAGCCACTTTTCATATTTTCATCAGAATCAAAGATTAGGTTTGGGAGCCCAATATTTAGAAGCGTTCAACAACAAACAAGAATGTCAGTTCAAGGCGCTGTTATCACTTTGATAGTTATCAATCGGCTATTTTGTGTACGTCAACTTTTGCCATAGAGACTACACAGCTGCAAGCAGATGCAAAGGGAAGAAATGGAGACCGTTCTTTAAAATCAATAGCTCAAAGCTACCGAGAAGAGCTGTTATGCCCGTGCCAGACAGCGCTATGGTCTCTCGTGTGGAGACTGCTTTGAAGTGCACCGATGACACACCAGTGAAGAATGCGCAAAGTAGGATATTACTTATGTCGCCTTAGGAGAGACAAATTGGATGTCTCGCTCTTAGATTTAGAAGTGGCAGTCGTTTGCGTGAACGCTCAAGATGTTGTCAATCTACCGTACGTGCGGCACAATATCAGAGATCTCGCGGTCGATGAGACTATGGACGTGGACTTTGACGCCAAATTAGTATGGCTTTTCTGCTTCTTTACTAAAATGTCATGGACTATTTAAACAGGCTGTTACATAAATCCGTGCCTTCATAGTCCCATCAAAAGAATGGGTGCGTATGGGTTGCGACAGGTACCCTACCGGAAGTTTTACCAGCTTTCATCATGAGGTGTAATGAATCATGCCAAGATAAATATATTTCCTGCTTATTTTGCAGCGTTAAGTTTATTCGAACATCAATAGAGGTATAACTGAGTACGATTGCATTAAAAGTTATTCTTCATACTGCATTTTATTGCACAACTTGAAAATCAAGGATAGTAAATTGTTGTTTACCGAGAGATCTTCGACCTATTTGCACGCATTTTCGGTATAAACACTGCGCACCTGGCACCACTAAAAGTCAGTTCCAAAAACCCGCGGGTTGATCGACTACCCGAACTCTTGCCGTTTTTTCGAAATTACCCTCTCAAATCTATAGACGAGCTGTTTGCACTTTTAGGACAACTTGCTGGTTAATATGTACCGTCTGTAATTGCAGCCCTCCATGATGTTAAGTGTCTGGAGCGCATTGTAACATGTAAACTCTAAGAGTGAAGTGTATGCTCGAAGGCTCAGGTAGCACAGGCTCAGGTAGACCCAACAGTAGCGCTCAATGCTAGATATAGCCATTAAGCTGAAGTATTCACCTTCGGACATAAGGAATACCAGAATCTCACTTTCTATATGAAGAAGGTAGCGATGGTCACAAAGGTGACCTTGGCGCTTGAGTTTCTGTAGCTGACGAACTTCTACACCCATTTAAACCTTTAAGTGGAGAATTTTAAGTCTTGGAAGCAGAACAAAGACCAGTTGACAGAAACATCCCTTTTGTTAACAAGAAACCAAGTTTAGCCAGTAACACCGGCAGATGAAGACGCAAAAGATTGTGCTTTGAATATGAGTAAAAATCGTTCTACAAGTGACGCAGCTCCACCATGTGCGGGCAACATAGGTGTACAAGACAGGGATCGCAGATGGGTAGCAACGAATTAGAAATAGGTTATATAGCTCTGCTTTTAGAGAATGAGGATGCAAAGTAAATTGTAACGAACCACCGCGTGGCTAATAGAGAAGTGGTATTTAAAGAAATAACTTAAAGTTTGGCAAGTCGTTGTGCCACGCAGGTGCGCTCTGGAAAAAGCACTGCCAAATATGACAGGATTTCGAAACCTCGAAAAGTCGAAGCTAATTCGGATAAATTTAAGGACATGAACATATCAAATGTGGCGCTCGTAATAATGTGACCTCTCCAAAGATATATGTTTTTGTGTGTCTCAAATTGGCAATGAAGGCAGCGCGCGTTATACTTGCTCAAAGATTTGAATACTTCTAGAATTCTGCTACTCTTGGAGTACTTAGATGTGGTAGTCATCAAATCCCTTAGCAAATAGAGGAGTTTGAGATAACGTCACGAGGCGATAGCCACTGTCACGAAAGCAGTGTGAGCTTATTAAGGCCACTTCCCACAAAAAAGAATGACATGCGGGAGTCAGGGTCGTCAACACATTTCTGCATTCAAAAATAAACAGAAAGTGGCAACAAGTCTATGCTTATAATAAGCTGAAAAGCGTAGCGGTACCTACACAAACATTTTTTAAGGAACGACATGCTACGAAATGTACGGGTGTATGTTGTAAAGGCTTAATCGGGAAAATGTATGCTGTAGGTGTATGTTCGCTTGGTCGCACGATACTTTCGACCATCACGGTCTATCGTCCGAACAAACTTTGACTGTATACGCATTACTTCCTGCTTTGAGGAGATCAGTCGGCGCCAGATACAACCTATGTGGATCAACAAACCGCTCCAATAAAAACGTGCCTCTGCTGCAGAGGAAATTGAGGTCTACGGCTACTTTCTATGCTTTGAACAGATCACGTAAGGATGAAAGCCGTCTCAGCTTGGGCTTTGCCATGATTTATTAAAATAAAGAGAGGTTGACAAGCCTAGCTGACACTTTCCAGTCGCATTGCGGGCTTCACAAAGTTCTTGTCCGATCTTTTGAGAAATTTTTTTTAAGTGTTTCTGGAAGAGAAAGCACTAGGATTCGTATATTAGCATCATAAAAAACTTTTGGCAGGCTTAATCTCTCGGTTTATCCGGACGTTAAGCGTCGTTTGCGGCGCATTTATTTACTACATCTGCTGAAAATTCTCTAACCTCACATGAAAGAGGCATCTCGCCCCCGCGTAAGTAGATTAGAGCTGCCGCTCGGAGAAACCCCAGTCACGACTGTCATGAAGTTAATTCCGAGTACATCATCTGGATTTTAGGGTCTTTGTGATCAACTTAAATTCGCAACCCAGATGACAGCGGTGAATGCGTCCCTTGTCTCATAATTGGCAAGATGGCTGTCAATAGTCGCGTGATATAACTTCCCCGTTAGAAGAAGCTCGGCAAACTTAAAAATCATTATAAGCATATGTTGAAAACGTGCGAAATATATATTTGCCGATGCGCTTTTACGCAGAACAGAATATGAGTTGGCTGACATAATTTGGTCTTATTATCTACAAACGGGTTTGCCATTCATATAGAGATTTAAGATACCGGAACCCACGCGCTAGGACCAAGCTGCCTCTATCGCGAAATGCTGGTAGCAATCCTACCCATTTTAAGACCGGATACCGTACCCTATGGGACTTTTTCGATCAGTGGGGCGTCCCCCACCCAACCCTTTTGTTACCCAATCGGGCGCGAGTTGGTAGACCAGTCACACACTGGGGTATGATGGCACGTCCACTTTAGTGCCCTATTTCCGGCTGCCTTAATTCGGATCCTATGGGTATCGAATCAGGTACCTCCCGGGTCCTTGGTTCAACGGCTAACCGCTCGAGCCACAGGGTTGTTCGATCATGCACTATAGAGCGAACTAGCTGCAGTAACACCTTTTTTGCTCGAAATCACCGAGGAATCTATACACGTTTCAAATTGCATGTGCAATGTTGGGTCTGAATGCCGAATTAAGTATTGTGGTGCCCCAACTCTGTGAGAACATTGAGTTTAGAATGAATGAGCCTATCGAATTTGCTGAGAATGGAAATGCCCAGTTTGGGTGATTCAATTGCCTTAAGTCCTTGAGCCCAAGAGTATTTACACAACTCCTTAGAAGGATTTGAAAATGATTTGCAAACTCTCTTTGGGCTCCAAATCGAAACTCCTATAATACGGGATTCCTTTTTGACGGACACAAACGGAAAGATTTTATTTTTCTGCGTGAATTGTACCTGAAGAAAAAAAATGAACGCATGCGGGTTCTTGAAAATTTTCACCTTAAAAAATAAATTTTAGCATTTGCACGCTCAGGAATTGTCTAGTGTCCATCCGGACCAAATTACTATTGCAAAAACCCAGCTTAAAGAAAAGATGAAGGAACAAAATTACTATTCGTCCAAGCAGAAATTTACATCCGACTTGGAATTCACCGAGCGCTGCTCTTAATTTCTTCAGAGCGCCAGCCATTTTTCACAAGACGCCAATCCCGGTCGTTTCAATCGAAGACTTAGAGTCGACTTGTTCCTCTTTTTATCGTACTGGTCTGAGATGCTGTGGCTGTGTGTAATGTGTATGATTCTGCACGTAAAGGTATTTCGGTAAGATATACCGGTAGGGTATGTGGATATGACGTCAAATGATGACAGCATTAGAATGATGTCATATGGTGACGTCAGACGATGACGTCAGAAGCTTCTAGAAGGTTCTAAGCTTAAATGTAGCAGTATTGCGAGCTAAGTCTTAATAATTCACTTTGATTTTACCTCTTCGATCACAAGCCGTCTTCACCTTAATCCTCTGCGTCCGATTGATCCTTAATAAATTTGGCCATAGTAAACTAAAATGGGATCCCTTAAAGTTGGCCCAAATTTTTCAAGACATCAAAGTGCGACTTACTTCGACGGATTTTCTTGAGCGCTAACACACACGGCAATCGAAAAGACTTCGGGATCGGAGGGCCTTTCTGTTAAATACTATAGGACAGACCCATCTATCTGGAGTAGAATATTCGAAGTTATACATGCTGCTCAATTCCAAAGAGGAAAAAGGACTAGTTTTAGCAGAGGGTCCAAGTCTCGCTTCTTTATAGAAAAAGGGATCGGAAACTTCCCAGCAAAAATCGACCATTTTTATTACTTGATGTGAACGCTAAAATAGGGCCCAAAAATTGACCCGTAGGCCCGGCTCCGTATTGGAAAGATTACTTTCCCGGATAAACATGGATTTGTACCGGGTCGGGATATTCGCCGCGCACATTTACGGTTTCAAGCTTTGACCCAATGATTTGAGGGCAGCAATGCTCCGACTAGCTCCGTTTTACTAAATTTTGCTAAAGCCTTTGATAGTGTCGTATGAGACGCACGTGATATGGTTCTAATGCACTATGAGTCTGGGGACCAATATCGCCGCTGGGTACGAGTCCACCCTAGCAACCCTGATGTTTGATGGCCGACCACTTGACCCATTTGACCTAGGTGCGGGAGTCCGTCAAGGGGACCCATATCGCCAGCATTATTTGTGCTCTCCATTGAGTGTTTGCTTAAGTCTCTCCGAGTTCCTCTTCAAAATTTTGGTCACCAGAATAATTTGTCCACTCACTTAATTAGTGCTACTCACTCAATTCACGGCTCCGACTCACTCAATGATTCGACCCATACAGTAATTAGCTTTGCTGATGACTGCACCGGACTCCTTCATGATTACGCCATACCAGTATCTTCTTGAATTAGTTTGTGAGGTTTCTGGTATGAGTCTTAACGCGGCTAAGAAAGTAATCCTTCCCTTTCAACCTTGGACTTTGGAAAAAGAGCCATTACAAAACTTCTATCACTGGGAATTATCGTGGTAGACAATAATGCCTGCACCAAACCTTTGGGAATATATTGCGGACCGACCCGTTCAGATGCTGACCGACTCCAGCATCTTATCGTGGAAATGTAAACCGTTGTTCGCTTTGGGTTCGCCGCGCAAGGACTTTACGAGGTCAAGTTGTTATTTTTCAACAAATTATTCACCCGTACTATGGTACACGGTCAGTGTTTGATATATTCCGTCCACTGACTTTCGAGATCAACTTTCACGAAAAATTTTACGCTTCATGTGTCATTTTGGGTCTTCCAAAGCTCTGATTGGTTTCTTCCAAAAAGTTAAGGTGGATTAGGTTTAACACCTATTTTAGACTTCATTGGAAGTCTTCAACTTTACATGCTATGTAAAATGCCGAATAATTTACCATCCTGGGCGGACCCAATTATTCGACTTTTCGATACAGTAATTTCGCCCTGGGGACAAGACTGGAATATTCTTTACGCCCCAAGTTCCATTGGCCCGGATCACGTGGTCTCACCCCGTTTCCATCGCTGGACAAGTCTTGGGTCTTATTGGCACTTTGTACTTTTTGCATGGCATACCCAATTTCGAAAAAAAATTACTAGGCTTCGAGTCAAATATGACAGGCTAACACCACCATTTTGAATAATGTGGATATTACTTACGGCAAGTGTGGTTAAACTCTAGCCGGAGCCACAAGGCCACTGGAGTAAGCTGCCCAAAAAGTTTTCGGTCGGCGCAACTATTCACCATGTGCCCAACACCTATTACGGCTACGAACCTTTCCCATTTTTTACGCCAATTTGGCTTCGGGCGGCTTGTCAGCGCGCATTCATGCTCCAATTTCTTGGACAAGGCTGGCTTTTTGCTGCGTTTACTAGGCCCTGATACAATTGAGCCTAGTCAATCGCCAAACTCTCACGCCGCACATCACACCTGGACTTTTGACACTTATAAAGTATCTGAGCTAAGTGTGGCCAATTTGATTCACCGATATTGCCCCTTTCTCGACATGGAGTATTAGGTAAAAAGACTATGTGGACCCGCAACTACAAACTGGGTCGACACGTTTTGCCAGTTTACTTCGACCTTCTTTTTTGGCTCCAGCACAACGCTTTCTTTCTCGGCTATCGTCTTCAGCATCTTACTGCCACAGCTTCAACCTGCCATCATGGTCGTGGAGCTTCCCACACTTATTTTGATTTTGTAATTTTGCGCCAAAAGTTTGGTCTAAATATCTCAGAGCTTTTCGAGGCTTTTTTCGGGCCACACTGGAATGGGAGTCAGTTATTTTAACCTGAACCAATCGACCATGCCAAATCTCGTTACGCTTACAGTTTATTTGTGGTTTTCCACATTTTGCGAGTAGTGGTTCTTCGTTGCTTGTGGATGCACCGAAATCGCTTTCACGATTTTTATTTCAAGCCAACACCATCGAAGTTGACGCTTAAGTTAAGGCTGTTATAGTGCTTTACATACAGCAGTTCAGTTACGATTCATGCTGCAAAAATTTAAGCCATTTCAGTGCCAAGCTGCGGCAATTACTCGGTTACTAGCCAGACTGCAATCTACCAGTAGTTTACTGCTGAAATTTCACAATGAGGACTTGATGCAGCTAAATAACGCTTCGGCACATTCTCTTTACGAACTCGTTCTAGATTTTAGCATTATTGTTGATTGTACTCTCAAAGTTGCCATGAACCCATTTTAGTAGCCGCCACAATTGGGTCCTATTGTAGCTGAAAGGATGGCCCTTTTAGCCCTTCAGCTTAAGAAAGTGGGCTAAAAAAATGCTGTTCTTAGGTTTGCTTTTGGCCTTTCGTTTTTTCGACCCTAGCATCTTTCGAAATCATTGGCTTTTCACCTTTTTAAGGGTTTTTTACTCCTAGAATTAGTCGTAGCCAATGTGCTGATTGCGCCTGTTTGAGGTCACGGGTTAACCCGATCTACGTCACATCTTACATACCGATTTAATAGTACTACTATCAATTAGCGGTCCTTGCAGCTTTCCACCACCCAGTATTACCATCAAGGTGTTGTCTACCCCTAATAAGGGGCTTCGCATACCGACGTGGTGCAGTAACGATTCCCTCTCGACAGTGCCTTCAGTATTTATCGCAAGCTATAAACTTTTCGACTTCGTAATTGTAATTACCCCAAATAGCACCACCTGTTAGTTTTCGACCACGGCAGGCATACAAACTATAAGTCACATAGTGAGCTGAAGATGCGTCCCGAGTAAGCGCTGAAATCCCTGTGCTTTAAAAAACGGGTCAGTTGGTGCAGTGAAGTTACTACCTCTGCGCCAAGATTCCACCGCGACTCTACGTCCTCAAGTTACAATTGAAGCCTACTTTAGGATACTTTAGACACGATCTAGACACCATAACAATAGCTAGGCAACTTGCTGGATAAAAGTGTAATGGGTTTTTTTATCTATAGTGCATGAAAGTGGCTATAATTTTAACATGCTTTATCAAAGCGGACCATGGTTGCCAATTTAATGTAAGATATAGGGTTACATGCTACAAGTAAACTGATGCACACAGAAATTTTTATGGATGCTAGGGCTATATGCCTGGCTGTCTTAACGGAGACAAACTGTGAACGCTTTTGAGCCTAATAAGAAAGACAAATCGTGTCACGAAAACTAAAGCATAGTGCGAGATTCAGTACAAGACAAGAGAACGGAGCATGTACGAGGGCTCAACATGACAGCAGATAACGTGAGTAAGACAACGGGTTGATTAAGCTTGAGCCATGTCATGGTGCTATTAGTCCTTTAAAAAGAAGCTCTGATGAGCACAAAAGTCGAAGATCCTTGCTGCATACCAAGTACTATGCTTATTGCTGCAAGCTTCGCCACAAGGTTAGAAAGAAGGCACAAGCAAAAATAAAACTGAAGGCAAGAGTTAGTCAGCTTTATGTACGGGGCTTGTCTGAACACATTTAATTGGGATAGCTCAATAAATTATCTCAAATGCTACTCGTCCAACTTTCTGTGAGCGACGACAAACCAAATGAAAAAATACCAGTTCGTTCTTCCTAAGCAATTTGAGCATAAAGGCCCTCCTACCGGTCCGCAATCATTTAGCAATAGGCTTCAAGTTTACTTGCTTACATGTAGCCATCCGTGCTGCTGCCGTCTTCTTGTGTGTCCAAATGTACTGCTCGAAAGCGCTCGTTGCTGTCACGAATCTCATCTTCACTATCATCATATTCGACTGTCTCCGCGTCAGCGTCTACGTCTACAGTCTCTACAATCATGTCAGACGGAGGCGCAGTCGGAGCAAGCGGGTTATGGTTGGTGTCACCAAAGCCGCATCCCGTCATAAAACCATTGACTGAGTCCGAAGCATCCGCAGCGTCCCCATTCCCATCCAGCGTTGCCAGTGTCGAGCTGTAGAGACGCACAGTGGGCACAGGCGATTTAGCCTTTTCATTCTTAACCCAAACCTTCCAACCATCGATCGGCGGAGACTCGTCATCAATGTGGGACTGGACAAAGTAGAAGTCCTCATCCGACATCGTACCGAGCAGATTCTTGTTCGGAGAGTACGAAATGTACCAGCGACGAGCCTTACTCGGCATGCAACATCGAAAGAGCGTGTACTCAATATTGTTCTTGACACAAGCGTACGTTAAGCAGTTGTCGTGAGTGTAAGATGTGCTAGTATACACACCGTTGACAGCAGTGTACCCAGCGCCTTCCACCACGTACCGCCGCTGCTCCTCCTGGTATGGGATACCTAAGGCCTCGCCCAACCGCCACAGCATCTCGACTTTTGCTGGCTCCCGTTTTAATAACGATAGACGTCCACCTAGACTCGGCTGTAGCGATTCGAGCCGCAACCACTCATACAACCAATACCACTTGCTGCGATGCTCGGCTAGCCAAGCGCTAACTGCAGGTACACGTGCTCGTAGTTCTAACACGAGAACTAGCTGTCGGTACACGAAAAGAGGGCCGTGAGCGGTATTTACAAAGTGCGAGCGAAGATTTTCTCGGCCGCGTGAGGGGCTGAGCAAGCCATAGTCGCTGTGGGTAAATGCCAGCTCGACAAGTTCCGTCTGAAAACCACTTTCATAACTTAGCACACGCTGCACTGCAAGCGCACAAGCGTCAACCACAGGTTGTCCCTTCCATCCCGTCTCGGTGCTCTGGAGGCAATGTAGAAGGGCACGCAGCAATCGCAAGGATGTCGCGCGATCTCCCAAGCTTAATCGCAGCAGTAATTCACACGTCGTTTCTGCTTCTTCCTCGAGAGCTGAATCAAAAAATACATCATTAAGCAACGCATCGCGACTCAAAGGACTTAACCCCTCGAGAATTTGGGTTCCAGTCGGCAAATCTCCGCTTGACAGCGAGTGTCGCTGAAGATCTTCACTAAAACCGAACGCGCGTAGATCTTGTATTATTGATTTTGTTGATGTAACAGCCATGTCCGTATAATACAGCAAAAAGCCATCAATTTCTACTCGTGAGGCAGTTGCGTCGACTTTTTCCTTTGCAGCGTCCTTGGCTACAATACCGTACTTTGTAAGCATATGCTGAGCTTGTTGCTTAACTGCCGGACTGTTGGTAGCACTGCTTAACGATACAGACAGGAACTTTTTAAGTTCTTCGGGACCCAAGCCAGGATTGGTATCCGCGCCTTCACGTGTCTGATACTCCTTAAAAATTTCAACGAGTGCATGCTCTGCCTTTTCTGATAAAACTGTGCGGTGGGGATACTGTGCGCTGCTTTCGGTAAGTAAGGGCTCCGACGTACGCCGCGGTAGACCTAACATCGCGATTACAGCCTCGAGGAGATACTGGTAGTCTGGTGACGCGTATCGTGACGCCGTCGGTTGCAATGTCGAAGATGGAAACGCGACTTTTAATGCACTCGGGCTACGATCACATAAAAAGAAATTAATCAATCGTGGAATCATCTCGAGCTGTTGCAGCTGCGTTCTCGCCGTGTCACTGGTTTCTGCACAATTGCGCAATAGCATAAAACACTCTTCCAAATGGGTCTGCTGCATGATAGAGGTCTGATCTAGAAAAGATGCAATGGACTCCAAGAATGCCCGAATGATAGCAGCATCCGCCATTGCCGTCGCTTCAGCGCTCGCTTCATCCAGAGTCGACTTCTCTACCTTTCGGTGAGCCTCGTATGCAGTGAGAGCTCGTGACACGAGGTGTACAAACGACTGACGGGCAATCGAATCCGGGCACTCAAAGAGCAAATTACGCAGCCAAAGAATGCGCTTTGACGTTGATAATGCAGAAAAGAAACGTGCACAGATACTTTTGGATTGTGTAAACTTGGACGCAAGTACCGTGATCCATCGGGCAATTCCGTGCTTTTCTCGTGAATGAAGTAGAACACTCAGCACGAACTCAACTCCAATCTCGGTTAGCGTCATTTGAATCTCTTCATCAACTTGTACGGCTGAAGCAGCTAGTGCCGTCGGTGCAGCCGGCGGTAGCGATGCGTCGTTCGTTTGTGATGATGGCGATGAAGCCATAGGTAAATCATCTTGTGCTGCGGGGATCAAAGTATCTTTTATGTATTGAGTTTGAACCATCTCACGTAAAAATTCGTGAAATTCTACATCAAATAGGTAAGAGTTTTGCAGAAACGCTTCGTTAGACTTCCACACTTCTGCTTCAAACTCACATCGCTCTTCGTCTGGAGCCGCAACATGGGTTGATGTTTCATGATCAACTTCAGCAGAAGCTTCTAATGTCACCTCAGGCTCGACAGGAATTACTTTTTCGTAGAAAAGCATGAGCGCGTTGCTAAAAACTTCCATCTCCATTGAGTTATTCGACCCGTGCCACGAGCGCCGTTGCACCCCTCCGAAACACTCAGCCTCAATGTTAGCTGGATCAAATGGCGTCACGTCCTCGTCATCATATTTGAACCACTTTTCAGACATGTGGTCATATATGAAGGAATAATAGTGGCCACCTTGGGCTACTCCAGAATGCACGAGAATGCCTTTTAGTCGGTAATCGTAACTTGGGTCCGACTTGGTTCCGCTTACGTTATCGCTTTCGACACTATGCTTATCCGTTCGATTTCGCGGAGAAGTTGCAAGGGTCATGCTTGACCCAAGTGACGCTTGAGTTTCTCGCGTATCGCCGTTAACATCCGCCATAAACTCATCCGAGTCACTTGAGTCATCGGAGGCCATGTCTTCATCAGTCGATGTAACTTGACGCTCTTGCAGCAAATTTGATCGAGCCTCCTGCTCTTCAATGCCCGCCTTAGAGTATGGTTTCATGCTCAGACGCGTGGGAAACGAACACCGATTGTTAAGCTTGACAGTCTCAAAAGTCGTGTAGTCCAAATCGAAGCGCTTCAAGTGAAGAATCAGCAGGTTGGGAAGCGAGCCAAAGCACGTTCGCCGAACAGCCGCCTTCTTTGTAGCACACAGCTCGCATTCTACCTTATTGTCGCCATCCATCAGCTCCCCTTCAACGAAGGCAGAGAGCGACTCCTCAATGCTTTCTTTTCCACGAATTTGAAGCTCTAAGCGAATAAATGGTTCTTCGCGTTCGTACCGATGTCCACAATCCTTCGGAAGCTTTTGAGACAACAGTTTTCCGCCAAGCACGTCCTGGAGACATCTCGTGCCTTGAGGAGTCGTTTTTAGGCCTGTTTCAAGGCGATCCAAAAGCTTGTCACAAAACTCAGTCGCATCGTTCTGTTGGTATACCGAAAACTCCAGGTTTAAACAAGTGCACGAGTCAACAAATGCTTTTGGGTTGAAATACCGCATTTCAGTGTCACGCAAGTAGCAAAACGTGCGCTGAAGCTGACGAAGAACTTCCAAAGTCGCGTCAGTGCCCGTCAGTTCTGGTTGTAAAATTACATAGCGACCATTTTCATTTCCTGGTCGTCCTTCGGCTAGCACGAAAGTCGCCTCCGCCCCATTCTCGTATCGCATCGTATGCTGATCCGTTGAAACATCGTACTCAACAACATTCGCTTCGTAAATCCGGCCGCCCAAGCACTCAAGGGCTATACGGCACCCTATTAAGCGCTCTGGAAACTTTTCAGCTTCTGCTTTGGTCGGCTCTTGAGGAACGGGGCGACTTGCCACTTTGGCACCTAGTAGTCCTTGCCGCAACGTAGGGTGCATAAACAACTGCTGCAAGAAAGAGTTCATGTAGCAAGAACAGCCTTGATTTTTAAGCCCTACATGTTCGCCGTTACCTCGCGTTTCAATATTATTTTCTTGACCCCATTTAAAACGTAGCGCATCGCTTCGCGTAAATAGTTTTGTCAGACGGCTTTGCAAGTCATGCAAGATACCAACGTCGGCAGAAATTGCACTAGCTAGTAGCTTGAATGCCGGGCGTCGCGTTTCCAGCGATACGCACAACGGACAGCGACGACGACCTTCAGATGGCAGTGTAAATAAACACGCTTCGTAAACGACGTCGACAATGTCGCGAGCAATTTTAGCTCGCACGTCAGCATGCACCACGAGCACTTCACGCAGAAATTCCAAGAAACCTATCAATACTTCACCTGAACGCTCGTTACAAGCAAGAAATTTGCTCGAAAAGCCGAGACGTAGCTTTGCCACGACAGCCTGCGCTAGCTTTTCACAATAAGAAGACGACTTGCCGCGCTCAAGTCGTGCCAACGAGCAAAGCATGCGCGTATACTGGTCACATGGTACAGTTACATTTTCAATACGATTAATGGATTCAATGCATTCCTCAAAGACCACCTCGGCTGCCGCGTCAGAAACCTTACAAACGGAATCCAACGATGAGAGCCACTGGTCCCGCACTTGGTCCGAATCGAACTTTGTGAAAATATCAACAATTATAGCACGCGGCTTCAACGCCTTAATGTACTTGGCTGCTGCATCATTTGCAATGGACACAATCGATTCCACAGTCTTCACGGCATCAAACAAGATACGATACGCCGTCTTTGTTAAAGGGACTGTTTCCTGAATGCGCGCATATTCTGACACAACGAGTTCTGCAATTTTTAAGACCAACTGATCATAGCGACTTTGCTCCACAACAATTTTAGGCTTCGAAGCCTCAAGATTTTCGCCTGCTCTGGTCTGCGCGACACATTCAGATAGAACTTCAGTCGGCGTTTGACCACTTGCAGTAGCCGAGTAGAGTCCATTATCATGGCCCGAGTCAAAAAGACAAAACTTCAAGATACGAAGCGCCACTGCAGCACCTTCATTGAAAGATTTTTCATGGAAACTTGCGCTGATAAAGTATGAAAGTACTTCGTGAAACCCACCGCCTGAAATGAATCGCTTTAAATAAGTCTGCGCAAATGGTATTTTGGCGGCATCTGATGGCAGTAAAAGCGCATCCATGATTTGTAGCGTGTATACAGCCTGATGCGACGATATACCTCTCACCAAGGCTGACCAATCAGCCATCTTGTCATTTTTGTCGGGGCTATCGGATAAGGACTTTATGTAAACATTCCCATCGCTCGCGTCAGTTGCGCCGATATTAGAAACATAGGTCAAAAGCTTCACACTCGTAGGAATCTGCTTTAAAAGGGCCCACAATAGCTCGTGGACTGAATGACTCTCGACAATGTCAAGGACACGGAACAAAATCTCGAAGTACGAAGCATCACGAGCAATTACAATACCAGGGTGCTGCTCAAATGAGGAGGGTGGAATTGAAGAGAGGGATGAAGCCAATGCTTGATCCTGCTCCTGCACAATGGAGCTAGAGAGTGTCACGACCGTGTTAAACATCAGCACGCGCAATTCACTAGACTCCGTTATCTGTAATTCTGCTAGTGTCTTTTGATCGCCCGTGATTGCTGACCCTGACGCAAGAATTTTCGTTTGTTGCATTGGATGCCCAACCCGCTTTTCAATTTGCTTGCGAAATTGCCACAAAGTCTGGTTTGAGTATGCTGACGTCTGCATCGTTCGAACCGTATTATCACGACTTGAGGCTACAGCAGCCGGGACACTCACCCCGCTTGTGTTAGATGAAGGAATTCGCTGCGCAATGATTTTTATCGTAAAGTATGCGCCACGACCGCTAAGTCCATGAGGAATAAAATTCTGCTTTTTGCGAGCACTAGACACGAACCCTGTTAACAGACTTGAGCATTGCTGCACGAGCTTAAGTGATTCTGGTGTGCTCTCCTTAACTGTCGACAATTGTCTAAATACACGCGCTAAGAAATCTTTTACGCCCTCATTTGAATTGCTCCGACTTTCATGCGTAAGCTCATCAGGTGATCGCTCATATACCCGAAGCAGCTCACGTGTAGCCATTTCGGCTACTTCAAGAGGAGCCTCAAATGCGATACGCCACAAAGCATCAATTCCCAGCAGCTGCGGTGAGCTGGTTTCCGATAATTCATTGTTTCGTTGCATCACCTTATGTTGAGCATTTAATCCCACAAAATAGGTATTAAAACACTTGTAACCCAAGCACCCTAACGTTGTAAAATCGGTTTGCTTGCACAAAAGTTCGTTAAAGACGTACAAGCACACGTTCAAGTTAAATGCCGAGCTTATTGACCCACCCACCGTGCTTGCACCAGATGCTGTTCCACTTTGCCGCAAGCTCGTTTGATTAAAAAATATCAAGCAGAATTCGCGTTCAGCAGGTGATGAAGAGAGAACATTCCAAAGCCGTTCAATCTGAGGAATTGAGAGCTCGAGCTTAAACGACTTGACGTGAATGTAGTGAATCAATTCCAGGCGATGTCCGATGGCCGTGCGATAGTATAGAGCCTGTTTATTAGTGTTTCGCGCCACAAAGTTTGCGAGCTCATCGAATAACAAACTCACTAACCCGTGCTCTGAATTAAGCGATTCTACCACAAGTCCTTGATCAACACGGTAAGAATCAATCAGAAATTTGAGCAGCTCCAGCGATTTAGAAGCTGTTGAATCCTTTATAGACAACTCTGCTGTGTTGACTGAAGTCATTGGGCTGTTGCCGCTAGAGGTCGAGTCAATCAATGCCAATGTCGGTGATGCAGAAAAATTTGGCGCTAAGCTCGGCAGCGAGCAAGACTTTTTAATCCCCTCGATACACTCGTTTAGGAACGCCTTTCGAAGCGGCTCGCCAAATTCACTTCGTAGTCCTTCTTGAAAAAAGCCACGCAGACTTCTACTCAGTCGAATGTTAGCGATACTGCAATGCATTTGAATTGACCAAAGCAGCTGCAAAATCGCCCTTGTGACGTTTACGTTACGCTCCATGAGAAAATTTGGTGAGTTAGTGGCCAACCGCTGCAAGAACGAAATAAGCTCAGGAAAAGGCTCATTTTTTTCTAAGCTCTGGAGCAGCGAAGCATGAATACTTTCAACCAGATGCAACAGCAGTTCATTCGACAAAAAAGGTACCGTAGCAATAAGAAGGATGTGAATTTCATGCACCAGTGTCTGGTCTTTTTGGATACAGGAATGCCAAATGACATCAACAGATGGCGCATCTAGCTTGTTAGATTCCGCTAAAAATTTTACCAGCAACGCACTGCGCGACACAATCTCACGATGGATTCTATCACCAAATATTTCCTTGAGAATATTTTTGTTCACCACCCAAGCACTCAAAATATAATCTAGTCGAGTCTTGTCCTCATCGCCATTCTCCGGAACGCTTTCCGCGATCAATTCAGGAGCCGGAGCCTCTCCTTTCCCTGTAGGTATCCAATCGTGCGTCGGGGGTAAGTATTCTTCATACTGAGACTGATGCTGATAGTAATCAATATCCTGGTCAGATCCAGGCTGCATCTTGTCAGCCTCTGAAATGAACCACCATTTTAATCCACTTTTCATAGTGCAGCAAAAAAGTGTAAATGTTTGCCCTGTTTCTTGCTGTCGAAACACATACGTTGCTGAAGTCGTGTTGGCCTTTAACATGTACACACCATTAACAGCGGCAGTGCCGGCATTTCGTACGAAGTATCGTGGCGGAAAGGCTCGCGACGCTCGGGCATAATTAACAATTTGATTAATTTGCTCCAAGCCAAAAAGTCGCAGCGGTAGTGAAGTCGACTCCACGTACCTCTCCGTTATTCCAAGCCATAATGCATTTATGGCCTCAGGTGGCACCACTCCTGCATCCACTAGTTTCCGAATGATCCCAATAATGGCTCCCACAGCGTCACTAGATTCCTTTTTCAAAACGGCATCCGATATTTTCGTAAAGTACGTCATAATTAACACTGAAATCTTAGTACAAATTGTTTCCGGAACCGATGTTCGGAACTCCAATAGTGCTTGTAGCAAGACACGAATATCTTCACTGTCCATCGCAGCCTCTAATTCGTCGCCTTCGCGGTAGTTTTGCATTAAAAGTTCCAGCGTACTCAACAACAAGTGAAAACCTTTCATCTCGCAAAACGCTTCAATGCACTGAGCTCGCACTTCCGGCGATCCAGGCACTTTGTTCCAGTAACTGCCAATCATTGCCGAGGTGCGTAAATCCTTATAAAAAGTCTTTTTCTTGCAAAAAATCATAGTCAGCACTGGCAACGTCTGGAAATACTTGCCTTCCTTCATCTGCGCAACCACTAGCGGCACTGCCAGAGATAGACACTGCGTCACACACGACTTTTCAAACGATCCGATTTTGCTGGTACTGTCATTGTAAAGACACGAGCAATACGACAACGTTAGACATGACAGCGCTGTACTAAATTGAATCAAGACACAACACGCACTGCTGGTCTAGCATGATGCTAATGATCTTCTGAAACGCATCATCCAAAAAAGCTTGGCTTTCGGGACGGTCAATATGCTGGTAGGCCGAGTTCAGCACCTTGACAGCATTCTGCCAGCCTACCGTAGACTTTTGACGCAGATCGTCCTGCACCGCGTGAAAGAGTTCAAGCTCCTCCTCCTCCATGTCGCCCAATTGATCACTTGTGCTCTCTTGGCTCTTTTTTCGTCGTTTCTGACTGTCCTTGTCTTGAGCAGGAGTACGCTCCATCGAGCGCACGTGCAGCTTCTTTTCCTGCCCGCCACTGCTTGTCGAGGGACTCTGATTGGCACTTGGTGGGCCGGGTATTGTGCAGGCGGTCGCAAGGCAGCGGTTGCCCAGCCTAGAACTCCTGCTGCTGCTGCTGCGGCTGTCACTACTTAGGTTGCGACCACCACTAAATCTACTACCGCCGCTGTCACTACTACTTCGACGGCGGCCGATTAAGTTGCGGCAAGCTTTCGATTTCTTCCTGTTGTAACTGCTGCTACGTCGGACGCTCTTCCGCTTCCGCCTCTTCTGGATGTCGTCACCTACCGTCCTTCCTTTGACGAGTTCTCCCTTTCCTCTATGCTTTCCTCTCGTGGCGGCGCACTTCCGCGTCGTGGAGAGGGCTGAGGGCGGAGTGGTTGGGGACTCGCTTAAGCTTTCCTTCTTCGTGCAAGATTTTTCACGCGGGGTAAATACCGACTAATAGACTTATTATACCGGTTATGTAGCGATTATGCTTTCCCTACGGTACACTTTACACGCTATATTTATTTTCTTGTGAATAGACCAAGGTTGATAAACTTGCACTGCTTTTGTATGAAAGCGTTTATTTGTTTTATCGAGATTATTTTATAACCAAATGAAAAGATTTGAAATTCTAAACTAGGAGTAAAGCGGTGGAAGGTCATTATGCGCATGACCCGGAACGACTTCGGAATTAGTTCCTAACCGGTGTGCCTGTATGAAAGCAGTCGATCCAGAGCCCTCAAGCGAGATAAAGGTGACCTCACCTCCAAAGTAGCGTGCGAAAAGCCTTGCTATTGGCAGTCCATATCCACCTCCGCTGAAATGTTGCCTGTAGCTAACAAAGCCATCAGGGTTGATAGGTGGACAAGGGGGACTTGTCGTGTAGTCGTAGTGCCACAGCTTGTTCCAACGGCTGCGCGGAACACCTCCACCCTCATCACTAATTTTTATAGTCAAATCCTCACTGCCCACGCAGATAACGATCTCCACTGGCGGAAGCTCCCGACCAAGTTTATATTTGCTTACGTCAGGGAATATCTTGACACCAGATACGTCTCCGACCTAAAAACCAGAACCTTGTGAGCGTACGAATGGCCAACAAAGTCTTCAGGTAGCGTGCACACGCCTACCGAAGGAAGGAAGAATCCCAAGGATGGGCTTTTCGGGTTCATAACTTGCTTGTAATGGTTGACTGCACCGGAAGCTTGAAGGGTCCGTCTTTTGTGATACTCTATCGTCGCGCGCATGGCGTTTTTAACCAACTCAAAGACCTAGACAAATTATGGCCCCATCAGTACATTAGCTTTACTGCACTTACCAAGAAGCGCAATTTACTTACCATGTGGTGCAGGTGCGAACGCACATACATCAGCGGTGTACTAGCACTTGCTGTCGCGTGGATCTCGACCAGCGGAGCCTCCCCACAATACTTGATGCACATTTTTGTGGCACGATCGCAAGCCTCACGCACAATTTCCTCCACGTTTATAAGTTGAACACGTCCTCCTGGGTGCTCAAGCGACTCCACGTGTTGACCAATGAGCATGCGGATTCCAATACGCCCCAAAAAGAACTTGTCCAGACGGCTTTTAATATCTTCTTGTGCACTGTCAATTTGCAGTGCACTATGCCCTAAATCTGTTGCCTTGAGCTGCTGAAGACCGTAGCAGATTAAAGGCACTAAGTTAGAACCGCGTGCTTTAGAAAGACGCAACGTCTCAGTAAATTGTCGATCTTCCGCCTGCTCGCAGCAATCTTAAAGTAGTCACAAACTTGCCATGCCCCCGTTTAGTAACAATTTAACCTTACAATGGAAGTTGGCGGCTTAATTGTGTTGATGTAATGCAGTTCACGTCGATATACGTCTATGGCTTGGCAAATGGATTTTGTATGATTTAACCCTAATGGTAATTCTGAAAGCTCCACAATGGCACTGCGTAACACGCAACAGCACATGACACACGAGAAGTGTTATTACCTCGCAACACAAATAGCATTAAAAGCCGCATGCTGTGTTATCTCTTTACCGAGCAAAACGCGACTGCAGCTCCTTGTGCAAAAACTTGGCGGACACAATGTGCAGCTTTGCACCACCATCCGAAAACGAGCGCATCTGTCGAAGCGATAATGGAGTCGGTTCATTAATGGCAATTTCGCGCACTTGATCCATAGGAATGAGTGTCTCGTAGCTGAAACACAAGTCGGAATGTCAGTGCTACTTTGGCGGTAATCGCAACCGCAAATGTGCGTACGGATCAGCGGCTACGTGATGAGTCTGAGTGCTACACATGCAACACACACGGTCAAGAGTCGACGCCAAGGGCAAAGAACTACCACTTCGCCGCAACATCATTGCTCTTGTGACTGGGCGTTGCGTCTTCACGCTCCACGCTGATTGGTTCAGACGTGGCTTACAAGAATATGTTTTGAGTAAGACGCAACGTTGACACATTCAGCATCGGTTACGCTATATCAACGCATTGATGCACAAATCATGGCATGTTCAACGATCTAAAGTAAAAAGTGGGTATGATAAGATCAGGGAGCAGCTGTCACAATAATTTTCAAGGACTAGATACATACATTGTGTTCCTTGTATGGCTGACCATGTTCGTTTTGCGCCAGCCAAGGACAGATGGGACGATATGCGCTACCAGGGGCTGTCGTATGATTATTTGGGCTTTCCGTTCTGTTTTCACACCTGCTACTCGATAAAAGATTCGCCCGAGAATCTTGGCTTTGCCTTCGCCATTCTTCTAGAGAGATTTAATTAGGTCTAACCAACTCTTTGCACATGCATAATGCCGATTCTGCGATCTCTGTCCAATTAAGTAAGAATATTTTCCAATATCAACAAGAGAAGGTGTCAATTGCTGCACTTGAGACTATTCATTGGATGCGCTGAGCTGCGACTTGATAAGGATGGTTATGGCCGGGCTGTTAAGGGCTGTCAAACAGTTCACGTCAAGATATTATATACAGTATAAAATCGTCAAGTTCCGAGTACAATCTTCAGCTGAAATTTTTGAAGTCTATCGTTAAACTGGCGGATATGCCCTTTCAGCCGGTCGAACTCGGATCTCTTTACGAAAAGAAGCAAAATTTCGACACTGATTGAACACATAACGCTGAGACTTGCATCACTCGATCCGACTGTGGGGCGCATGAGGCTAGATAGCCTTAGGAGGTCAGATTTTCATCGAAGGAATCAAGAGGGTAGGGTCGTTGCGACTTCGAGCGCGTAAGCTTTGTGATGCAGGCGTTGTGGCTTTCCATTAGCAAGTCATTGTGATGCAGGCGTGTGGCTTTCCATTAGCAAGTCATGAAGCCGAGAAAAAGTGGACCATAATATTATCAGTGCTTCCATGTGGGAAACGTGAAAAAACATAAGCGCTTCATCGGTGCCGTGAGATTTTTGTGAAGAGGTGCATAATTTCGCTCCATAGAACTCGTGAGATCGACTTCGTCAAAAATTGCTCCTGAACCATTACATTAACAACAGCCCTCGCTTCGTGGGTAATTCGCCATATGTTGGCCGCACGTGAGAGGTGGTAGTTGTGGATAAGACATGGAATATGCATTTCAAGCTGGTCTATAAAGTCCAATCTTGCGCTCGGAACTTAAAAGCTCGCAATTTATCAAAGCCGGGACTTCTTGAAGCATTTCTGAATTTTTTCAACTCACAAGGTGTGTAGCTGTCCACATAGCTCACGTCTTCATCAATTGTATGTTAGATTATACTGAAATATTCTGGAGATTTGCCAGTCACAAACGAGAGTTTTAATCGAGCCATTGTCGCAACGGTACTGAAGAGTGCTCCAGGTAACCATTATCGTCGAAATTTACAACCCTGGGTAGAACTCTTCAGTTGATTTTGATGCAGTAATTTGCGCACGTGATTTGCGCACGCGCATAGCCGTTGTAAGGTCGCGATGGAGCAATGGCTTTCTGACCTAAATTCCTTTCGTACGCACCGCGCAAAAAGTATGCAAATGAGCGTACTGCTCAGCGCCATGACCAATTACAGCCAGGTAGAAACCATACGAAAAAATCTCCTTCTCATCGAAGCCGATGTTCAGAGAGTGAGTAAGCGTAAAATTTTTACCGAGGCAAAGGCTAAAGTAGCCCATGAGGGCGGCTCTAAATGTGACGCACCATCGGCTCGGGTAACCATATGGCTTATCACATGGCTTGTATAAACCCTCACAATGAATCAAATGAGACTCAGGGCCCCATCTGGAAAACAAGTTCCTTGTCATTCGGTTACCTTGTCAATTGCACTTGGTAAATTGTCGGTATCTGATTCCGACAATGCTTTCGAGACACGAGCGAATCTTACAGTGTCCAAAAAGCAGTTGCTACCGCGGCGCAGATAAACTATGCTGTTGGTAGCACATTCGCGCCATGAGTGTTGGTCACCTTCTATTGAAAGTGACCAGCTTCACGTATCATGATTGACTACTACCCATCAACATCGGCATCAGAAAAAATAGAGGGTAGGCGCAACCTTTTAACGAAGCCTTACCCCGATCGTGAATCTGTGGCTCCCAACACCGAGCCGAGTAATTCAAATTGACCCTCAAATAGTACCATACATACGCTACACTCCTCAAATCAACACACTCGCCAGACTGTGCGCCGCACACTGCGTTCTTGCGTGCTACCTGTGTTGCACCCTTAGTACTCGGTGCTAAATTTGCGATCGAACACTTATGCTAGATGAGCCAAATGTAACCCGATGCCTTTGGGAAGCGTCTGATAACGAGTACAATGACAGCGGAATGAATCGTATTCGATTCAAAGTCCGCTGGCTAAATAAAAAGCCTGATCTAAAGAGCCGGGTAAAATCGACCGAGATGCTGCATCGGATCCTACAGGAATCGATGGCTTTGGAGCTCCAGCCTTAATAAGCGTTAGGTATGCGGCCCGCGCAGCTCTTAAAGCCAATATTGGAGTTATTTCCTTTGCGTACAACTATGCTCTTTGGCAGCTTGAAAGGTGGTAGGCTCAGTGCTTATCCTACGAGCCTTACCGGCGGAACCCACGCTCTATTAAACGTTTGAGAATAACGAATTGCGCTTTTAAGAATTATATATATAATTCAAGAAGCTTTTTCGTCTGTTCGCACTTCGTAACAGCTTCGACAAAGTCGATATGAAAGTAAAGCTTTGAGTTCGCTTGGCTGGAGATTCGACTTCGACTGCTAGTGGATAGATGTCCTGCGACATATGTCGTACAACAGCATGCTCCCATAAGCACTAGGTGGCCGAGAACCAAGCAATTTCTTTAAGTCTATACGGGAGAAGCGCAGTCATGTTGAAGACGCTAATCTTCATAATCAAAAACGCCTGCGACGTTCAAGCAATCCTGCCCAAAAAGTTCATAGTGTGAGGACAAATGCTAGCTGGCGACGACGTCGCGAGAGAGTGAAGTGGCGCTTGTCCTCTTTGGTAAAAAAAGGGAGAAAGACGGCTTCCTACCATCATGCGGCGCGCTGCGGGCTCTGTGCTATGATGTCGCTTACGGTAGGTGCAGCTCAGGTGTTGGCGATCCGTAGCGCCAACGACTTGACTTTCTTCGCCAATTATGCTATATGTGCCTTAGATTCGAGACATTCTGGTCTTGTTCAAGTGGATCTCGAGGTTCAAGCGCGTAGTCGTATCGATCGGAAAGCAAGTCGATTTATTCGATCCGCTTTAGACCGAGGCTGCGTCATTTCGCGCTGAACATTAAATTTTGGCCCAGCAAAAGTTTCGGTCTTCTTGTGCATGCACGGCGCCTCCGCTTCTTCTAAACCCGCGTTCAAATGCAGCATTAGTAAGCCCACACAGAACATTGAGCGTGATCTCATCCTTTTGAATATATCAAGCGATGCGCTTAGCCTCTTTTCATAAGAACATTACATAGTCGATTAAAGCACAAATGCAGTTAAGCATCGGGGATAGCATCAATTATATTTAGAGGAAGATATTAAGCGACTAAAAGTGCGAAGTCTACATTTTCAAATGTGTCTAGTTATTGATTGCCTTACACTTAGAATATTCCCTACGCATTCGTTAGCTGCCAGTCAGTTTGTTTCGTACATGTCTCCAAGACACAAAGATTAACGTAAAGGAGAGTTGATGTCAGCAATCCGCTCAGCTCCTTCCCATGAACCCACGGACTAGAAGCAGCGCTACTGGTTTGACATCGTCAGCCGTGCCCGGCATAGCCACCAAATGAGCAAACTTGCTCAAATAATTAGGACAGACCACAAAACTTGCAATACCTGCCGAATCCTTCAGCGGGACGAGACAAAAGCCATGATTACGAACTGCCAGTGGAGCAGCGGCAACGGCAAGCTTGTCAACGATGCGGACCCCGTATTAGCCGCTAGCACGTCTCGCATGTGCACTTATACGTTTGAAAAACTAGTTCAACCAAATTAAATGCTTACAAGCCATTCGTCTTATTTTAATTGAGAAAAGCTATGTAAATTGAGCCTTATCTGTAAACAACATTTCGAGGCCTCCATCGAGAGCTGACGCTGAATTGCGCCGACAACCTCTTGTCCGAGTCGTTAAACTCATCGCTCTTCAAAGCCTTGAGATAAGCTACGCATATATTATCTCGCCATTCGTGCAACAAGGTTGATCTAGTACACACGAGGACATAAATGCCTGGGCGACGTAATAACGCATTAGCCAAAATGTCTTGCTATACTCAATACAAAATCATACTTCGCAAAAAAGGAGATCTACCTGGTCAGCTTCTACACAAGGTGAGGCGGCTGCTTTGCAGTGCATTATGACGCATGATATGTACAAATCATGTGTCTTGCAGAGACTGTGAACTTGACGATCGCACACGATCTCACCTCTCGACGTCTGCTCATAGTATCGTGCTATTGATGGCAAATTTTGACGCATTATACACAACAATGCGCGATCAGTTTGAATCTGTCAAGCCCAAAATTGGCGCCTGTAGTAAATATTTCTTGACTTGGTTCAACGCGGTTTAGCGCTGAAATATTCAAGCCCACTCTGTGATCTAAAGGAGGTCGAACACTGGTCTCGCCACTGTTTTGCAATTTGCACTATGCGTAGCCAAACCACATCGTTCTCATATCTTTTTGGTTTAACAAAGTCAGTCAATTTGCCAAAACCTTAATAAAGCGGATTCTACCCAAATACCATATTTTGGATTCTACTTCAAAAGCATTTTTCCAGCGTTTGATATTGAACGTGATGAGGTCCATCAGAGCCATACTATGCACTCTATACGGCGATTGTTTTGGGAGTATTAAGCAGCTCACTGATGATCGCAGCAGTCAAAATACAAGCTACCATCAGGGGCAAGCTTGCTCGACTACATATTAGCAAAAAAGCAGCGGTATTTAGACGCTCAAAAAAGGTGCGACGCTTTTGAAAATGAACTTACAAAAATTACTGAGCCTTTAATCAAAAAAAAATTCTTGTCAGCGCGTCGTCGAGAAGCTGATCGTAGGCAAATGCTTTTTGTCTTGCAAACTATCAAAAAGATTTACGCTAATCTGCACTAGCGTAAAGACATGCAGTTGATCTCTGCTTGTGAGGGAATAATGTCTTTCCGTGCTCTGAGCATTCATATTCAAAGAATATAATTAAGTTATGTCTGTGCATATCCTGATCGACTGTGTCAGAAGATAATCACGCACTGCAGGTGCGTTCAAGAGCCCTCGAATCGTAATTAACCACTTCCAGAGCATGTTTCTATCACAGTCAAAAACAAGTCACTTTCTTGCATGAGGAGTTGATGATACCCGTCAGCCAAGTCGACATTGTACATACCGCCATGAGGATTTATAGCAAGTCCTTTTCAGGAATTGACTTTTGTGCGAGATGGTGCGCGCATTTAACTTGTTATAAGCGTGTACGATACAAAAAAAGTTTTTTTCAGCATCCTTGACTCGTGGCTTTGCACAAAAAAATGCGTCAATGACGTCTTACTGCTTCTTTAGTGAAGGCCATCGCGGTGTCACGCAGTATTTGGTTCCTAAATCTAAGTCAATGCCGTAAGCAGGTCTCATACGACCAAATCCAGGTTTTCTTGAACTAACAAAGCGCAGGGATCAAACGGATCCTTCACGATCAAATATAATTGTATGAATCCAGTACTTTCTCTAAGTTTTCAAAGACCACTTCATCCAATAGCGATAGAAGCTACACTGTTTTCAGATTGAATGACCGCAAATCGGCTAAGGTGTCAACTTTACAAGCCTCATCGAGCTTTGTCATGGACATCTTGTCCATCTCAAGAAGAGATGTCTTTAAGCTAATTTTGTCTTCGACCTCTTTTATAAGGGTACATAGCGTAGAGCTGTTGTCATTTCCATAAATATCCAGCTTAGACCCTTGCAGTCACCTTAGGCCGCCGTCTAATTCTTGACAAGATCAACGAGACGCCCCATGTTGTGTTTCTGTCAACACGATTGAGCATTTACACAACCACGTTGTTCAGCTAAAAGCTCCGGTCATCAGAGCCCCACTCAGCGGAATGTGCACCATTGGACGAGTAGTACATTTGAATAATAGAGCCCGTCCACGACAGTAATCCTTATTGGCTCACATGCCACTCGTCATACCACGCCCTTAATGCCTTGGTCTACATCTTGCACTGTATGCGGCAAGCATTAGCGCTGTCTATTGGATAGTGTGCAGCTTCAAGTAAAGTAGTAAAGTCTAGTTCTGCTTAGGATCAATCGCAATGGTGTTACCCGTGACATGCAGCAAGATCTGTGTCTCACAAGAATCGCTCAGTGGTTTGCGTGCCACGCGCAGTCAGTAGGACCTTACATACATGCAGCAAATGTTGCTTTCTACGAGCATTGATCAATGGCTTACGTACCGCTGTATGTTTCAGACTCCTGTACTCGACGCCGTCAGTGTCTTTTTCTGATAATAAATATACATCACAAAAATTAACATCACTATAATTGAAGACGAAAACTTTTTGATCTGTCTAAGCTTTGCAAGGAGCAAAGCATGTGGTACCCAAGGTCTTTGATCTCCAGTCAGCCCGAGGCTCGTAGAACTTTAGCCGCATCAAACTATAACAAAGACAAACCCAAAATTCAGGTCTAAGACTAAGTTGTGCTTAACGCTATAAGAGTCAAGAAGCTTCACCTTTATATCACTTGGACTTAAGGTACAGTGAGCCTCGTCACAATGCCACGTCGGTGTGCTCGTAAAGCCTCAGCAAGTCCTTCGACAATAGAGCGTTCAACGTGATTGCCTAACGTCCCAAAACTGACATGCTGAGTCACATTGCCCCTCGTTCACTATGCCAAAGCTCTTATCACTAATCGCACTCGATCGATGCTTTTATAAGACAGCTTTTGCTCCACAATGTGCAAAATGTCGCAGGCTATAAGCTAAAGCATCAAGAGTGCAGCTTTGAAGGTGCACATATAACATGAGCATCACTCATTGTTAACAGTGCTCCCGGTATGTTCAGCGTGACGTAGCCGAGCGATGTTAACGCAATCGGAACCTTCCCATTTTGATGCACGTGGGGTGGTGCATGTTCCGATGAGCAGGGCTCTGATCAACAAAGCTCTTTGCTAAGCGTTAATGGAAACGTGGCTGCGACAATACACAATCGCGTCGACAAACACTCGACACGGAGCGCCTCGTTGATCTTGTCAAGGATTAGACGACAGGCTATGGTGGGTGCATGACAACTCGTCTTGGACAGAGCATAGACGAGGTATTGGTAATTCAAGCTGATTAAGAGAAGAACTCTATAGCTTATTGAATGAAACAGTCTTAGAGAACTTTGAGAAAGAATTGAGCAGGTGGACTAATCTATTTTTTTATCCTAATGGATCGGTCAAATTTGTATTATTATTTAGTATGTAATATCAGGATTTGGTTTCATGAGACCCGCCTTCGATGTAACCACTTGATAGCTGATGGTGACTGAGTTTTAGAAGCCTAGTACTGCGTGATACTTTACTCAAGAAGAATTTAGTAGTATTCGACGCATTAATTTGTGCAAAGTACGAGTCAAGGATGATTAAAAAGTAAACTTTCCCTACCTCACGCCGACATTGTGTTGGATAAGCTGATGACATGTGGCGTATCGTACACGCCTTTAAACTGCTAAATGCGGGCACCACATTGACATGAAAACGAAACACATAAGAGGATGCGATATAAAACTTCACGGCGGTATGTACAATGTATAGTGCACTCGACTTAGCTGACGGGTAATATCAACTTCTCATGCAAGAAAAGTGACTTGCCATTGATTGTGGTCAGCACTCTAAGCTTTCACTCCAGGAGTGGTTGGTTATGCCGTAAGTGCTCTAGAACGCACCTGCAGATTGACAATAATTTATTATGGTGGGTCAGAGCACGAAAAGACATTCGTGGAGAAAAACATTTTTGACGTACAAGCAGGGCTCGAATACATGTCCTAATTAAGCTTTGCGCTAATGCAGTGAATCTTCGGCACAGTATAAACTCCTTAATAACAGGGGTTTCGAGTAGAATGTGCAAAGGTCACGGCCTTTCAAATTGACTAATTTTGTTCAGGCAGAAAGACATGTACTAAAGATTTGGTGTGGCTGACAGCTTGTAGATGTATAGTGCAAATTGCAGAAAAGTGGCAAGGCTACTGTTCGACCTCCTTCGAACAAATGCAGAATGAGTCAGACAATTGCAGCACTAAGCCGCGTCGGACCGAGTCAAGTAAAGTTTACTACAGGTGCCAATTTTGGGCTTGATTCAAATTGACCGCTCATTGTTGTGTATAATTTGTCGAAATTTGCCATCGGTAGCACGATAGTATGAGCAGACGCCAAAAGGTGAGATCGTATGCGATCATCGAGTTCACAGTCTCTGCAAGACACATGATTTGTACATATCATGCGTCATAATGCACTGCAAAGCAGCCGCCCCATCTTGTGTTGAAAATGACCAGGTAGCTCTTCTTTTTTGCGAAGTACAATTTTGGATTGAGTATTGCAAGACGTTTTGGCTAATGCGTTATTACGTCGTCCAGGCATTTATGCCCTCGTGTGTATTAGACCAACTCCGCTGCACGAATGGCGAGATAATATATGCGTAGCTTATCTCAAGACTATGGAGAGCAATGAGTTTTATGACTAGGACAAAAGGTTGTCGACGCAATTCAGCGTTAGCTCTCGATGGAAGCCTCGCAATGTTGTTTTACACCACCGATCAAGGTGATCCACCACGTGTTGAGGTCTCTTTTAATATAATATTAATGTTCTGTTTTTCTGATGAGGCTCACTATACATCGCTTGGAGATCATCTCAATTGAAATAAGACGTATGGCTTGGTAAGCATTTAATTTTAGTTGTCCAGTTGTACAAACGTATATGTGCACTAATAGGGCTCGTTAAGTTGCACCAAGCAAAAGAGCACACAGTAGTCCGTGGAAAGAAAGTACCGTGGGGCTAAACTTCTGGCTACTGGAGCTGCGCGTGCCTAACGCCCGATGTTTATTAGGACAAAAGCCTTAATGTTATAGGCACTGTCGAACTGTACACTCGGGGATTTGAAAGTAGGTGAGATTTAGTCGAAATTTGTGCTTCTATGACCCATCGAGGTTAAATTCGGCACATCAGGTACAATCGCTCGATTGGACAGCTGATACGAAGTGCTTGAGGAACACTGGTCGATCAAAGCTTGCGAGAGTGTGGCTCAGGAAGGCGTGCGTATGTAAAGTAAGCCGGCATCGCGAGCTGGGGTTGGGCTTTTTTAAGAAGAGCACTTAAGTATAATGGTGAACATACAGCGTGGCTTTTTCTCTTCTTTCGATAGGACAACGCATGTGGCGCGCGGGGCCTCGACGAGCGATTTATTTATTAACTGAGAGAAAAGCGTACTTTCGACGAAATTTGCGTGGCTTAGGCATTGTGAGCTCGGCGTGTGCTTATAAGAAGCTCTCCTTTTAAACTCTAGTGCAAGGCTGTTGGTTGACTTAGGTTTTGCGTTTTAGATAAGCCATAAGAGGCTCATATGCGCGTCCGAGAAGTGAGAGTGTTCACAATGATTTATCAGGTAGACAGAGAGTTCCGAAGGAACGGTTTGACTTGTTCGGGCTCAAGGAGTCAGACACTCGATGGGCGAGAGGGTAACGGGGCTACACGAACCCAGTTCGTATCACACTGACGCTAACAGTGTTGTGTGAAGCTAGTCACGCGACGTTTCACAAATCAATAGCTTCAGTGCTCTCTGGTCTCTCACTTTGCCACTGGGACGCTTGCCATGGGCTCACACCGCTCGTAACACATAGTCTAGTGACCACTTCTCGATGCTTATAAGCAGAAACTGAACTGTATCACCAGAAGATAAGTGAAGTTTCGTTCGCATTCAAAAATCTAATTTTTTTTAAAAAGTCTTAGTACTTAGACTAATACTATCTCTTGGACTTTGGCAATTAGCAATTGTGGCTCGTATTGATTTCAAATATAGATTATAAAGCAAACGTTGAGGTCAGTATATGTAACGGCCCATCACTTTCTCACCAATAAAATTGATTTAATATTTTAAAATGGAAAATTAGCGTTATTCATTGCTATCTGACATTTTGTTGGCTTGGCAACTACACTTCGGCTTCCAAAGATTACTCAGCATCTGCAACAATGGCTTTGTAATGTGAGTAACAAATTTCGCGGAGCTTGCCCGTTAAAGAGCCGCTCACGCAAAAAAGCTCTTGAAGATCCTCTTATTATACCGCGGGAGGGGAACGCACGTCTGTCGCTCGCTTTTGCCTGGTGGTCCGCAAATACTTCAGCTTTCGGTTAATGATATTGACGAGGAGCGCCGCGTGCGCTTTGGTGAACGGTCGTCTATTTTTTTGTCCACTAAGGCTACAAAGAAACCTTAAATGATTTTCGATCGCCGGGATCACGTCTGAAAAGGCATGATTCTAGGAGACAGAAACGTCCATGGTCTCCTGCGACCAAAATCTGACCCGGAATGCCCTTTCTGGCAGAGTGAGTATATTTTAAATGAGTGCAATGAGGCTGTTGGTGTAAGGTCATGCTTCACGAAATGACAACAGCCCCTGCTTTTATAAAGACTCACAGTAAGTGCAATCAATGAATTGTAGGTGAAACCAGATTGATTCTTAAGTAGTAAACAAATTGGTATTGAGATTGTAATTTTTCTATTGCACGCCTTGATAGAATCGTAGATTGTTAGCGATACTTTGCGAAAAGATCTTTTATTCTCTCGCACGCCTCTAAGCAAGGTGCTGTGTGTCCTCGTCAGAACTTGGGCCCTCTTTTCATGGCAGCAGTGGTGAAATGGTTATCATGTTGCTTTTTTATTTTTTATATTGAACTTACGCCTTCCTTGGGACCAACGCATATGTGTAGCACATTAAGAACAATTTCTAGAGATCACAAAATGTAATTCAAATGCAGTCATTTTATTTTTTTGACAAAAGATTGTAAGCACGAACAAACATATGCTTGCTTGTTCGCTGCGCCATGCACTTCTCGTTTCAAACATGCCACTTAGTATGGACCACCGTGCGGGTGATTCGGCCGCTCTTCATCCTTATTAATAATGATGCCTTCAAATCTCGAATTGTCGTTTTATGCTACACTTAGTCTATTAAGGATGTGAGATACATGGTGCCATCATAAATCGTTTTTTTTGTCATCACCCGCAATCAGTACGAGCACTTGTTGCCGGTCAATGCTGAGCCTTTGCGTGGAAATGCAGTACATTCTAGCCACGTTTAAATTGCTAACAATAGTAAATTCACTTATATTTCAACTCTCTCACGCAATCTTGCACGAGCTATGATGGCAACAACAAAAAAGTCAGTTTTTACGCTTTAATGTGTGTGTGCAAACTGCATCACATACCCAAGCGAAGAGCGGATATGAGCAAAATTAGTTATGATGCGCAGCAATTTTTCACCCAACATATTGCATTGGTGGCTTTCACATCGAATCCACCATATCGTTTTAGTTCACGTTATAAAACCGCGCATGCAACCTAGCGTTGTTGCGGCTCCGTCAGCAGCTATACAAATTGATAAGCGGTGAGCGGTTACAGATCTTAGTGTTTTAATCATAAAGTTTGCATAAATATCTTGAGTAGAATCAACAATTATGTATTGCTTGAATTTTTGCGTAATTTGCTGAAAATTATCTTTTAAAGGGACATTATGATAGCTGGTAACATGTTATGAAGCACGAAGTCAACCACTGGAAAGGTACTTCGGTACCTCACTAATCTAGTGACGTATTGGACAATTTCTTTTAATTGAAGATGGATAGTTTGCTTAACATTTTTTCTTGGTAATCAAAAGTCTTCATACTGGTGACATAATTGTACTTACTCCAACGAGCACAAAAATCTGATTAGTAGACCCAAAGGTAGAAACTCAATTCTACTGTTACGCTCGAGAGTTGTCACGTGTATTATCTTTAACATAATTAAGCAAGTTGAAACGCTATACTAGTTGGAGGTGGCTCCAAAAAGCCGAAAAATGTTTTCTTAAAGTCCTAATTCAGATTTTAGACCGGTCGGTCCATTGATTTCTGGCTGTATATAAAGTTAGTCTATATCAGCAAAGGACGTCACTCACTTTTACTTGCGGCAATCTTTTTCAAAAATATTTCTTACGAAGTGCCTAGACGAAAAATTTAGAGTGAAAATCCTACAAGAGCTTTTGAGCACGGCTTAGCGACTTAAAATCGATACATCTTTGAGCTTTGAGCCTGATATTGATGCGATAAGGGAATATGCTCACCCTGTGCGATCCCTTCTCGTCTTAATATAGCATACATTCAAAACTGCAGCATTTGTCAATTTCTACGACACGTCAATGAAAGAGTAAAGGGCCACTAAAGTTTTGTCGCACGATATAAGACAACCCGTTCGTAACTTCTGCTCCACAGGTTGAGCTGATCGGCACCACTATTTTGTTACAATTTGACTGGCCACATATTATCGTATGCTCAGTAAAAATTGCCTTTTACTTCGTTTTGGAAGATACTGTAATTTCTTAGGGCTCAACACAAATACTGATCCACGGTCTCTTTTCTCTGAGCAAATAGTCGTTAAGCTACCATAGTCCTCCAACGATTTTTTGCGCTGTACCCATGCCCATACAGTCTGCGCGGAGGTGGCCTTAGTCCACCCATGCCTAAACAGGCTCGTTTCGCGACCGCGTATGCCAATCTCCACATACCTGATCGTAAGCACACAAATAAGTATGACTGAATGTACCGTTTATAAATCAATTGCCACGACATGTGTTGCAATCCGAGCGCAAGATCAGCCGTTTATTCGCGACATGCGACTTGAGCCTGTTGCGCTTCTAGGTGAGCGCATATCATGCATCCGAAAAGCTGTTTTTGGACATGGCGCCAAAAGCCGGAGTACAAAGGTTGAACCGCGCAACCTACATTATGATGAGAAACCACGTGACCCCGAACGTTTTTTCAGACCAGGACTTAAGGCTCGCCGCAATTTTTGAAGACCTACTTTTCAACTTTGATGACGTTGTGCTGCCAAACGCGATCTCGTTGCGGCAATTCATGTTGCTAGCGTCGTTAAATGACCCAATGTTGCTGTCGGATTCGTCATCGTCTACGTCGTGCATGGAGTGGCCGTGCATGTTGACGCGTGCCTAGGTTCTACTTCCGGCTCGTCGTCGATGAACAGCATGCCGAACTTGGTCATGTCCTTCTTGATCTCCTTTGTACCGACTCAATTTAGCCCGAGTCGACGCCCATTTGCATTAGACGGCGCTTGGTTATGGGATCTAACCGTGCCGCCTAGACCTTAATGTCCAAGACGACGAATTACTTTGGCTGAATACGCTTTAGTAAACGCTTGAAGTCTATGGGCGAGGTGCTGTCCGCACGATGACCGCGCCCTGTTCACTGATGACGTTGCTCATGACTGGCCACATTTGCTCGAGCAGTCAATGACGAATGTACACAATTTTGTGCAGTGTCGGCTGCTTGAACCACTCCATTTGAGGTGTCGCCCACGCAACATGTCGGGGAACCGAACGAGCTCCTACAATTGCGCCAGCGAAATTTTTTGCGCGGGTGCTTTTTCGTGAAATTGCTTCCTTTGTTGAAAGGCCCTGTCGTAAAGGGTCGCATGTACTCGATTTGGCCAGCTGATCCTTCTCCTTGAGCAGATGGTCGACCTCGTCGAAGATCATGTATATGCCGTTAAGGCAGCAGAGCAATAAGTTCCAGCGGTTGTGTTCTCCTGCTTAAGCGTCTTGGTGAGTTGAGTCTGCAAGTTGGACTGCTTAAAGAATTCGACGTGTTTCTTGGCTTGATTAATTGACTTGAACAACGCGTACAAGCCCATAAAGCTTTTTAACGGTAGAGCGTTGAGCCCTTGACTATTTTGATCATCTTAATCGTCTCGATAATGACGATGGTCAAGACGATGGCCATTTTGTGGTCGTTGCAGGCACACCACGTAAACTCGGACGGAATAACCTCGGATTCGCAGCAATTTGACCCGCTGTCTAAGACCATGATTGCCGAATCGTAGACATTCGGTAAATGTCAGGCCCTTCCATTGTATTCCTAAGCACTATTTTAACCCTTACAGCGGTGTGATTTGCGTCGTGGATTGCTCTGACGTGCAGCGTGCGGACTAGTACGACGTCTTCTCAAATATAGGTCCATCCACAGATCAAGAGCGCATACCACTTAAGCTCTACTCCCTCTGCACGACCGACAATGCCGCACCGTGGTAGAATCTAAATTGTGAGTGCAGGACAACTCGTATTGGACAGATCATAGACGAAGTAGTGGTATTTCAAGCTGAATAAGATAATAACTCTATATCTTATTGAATAAAACAGTCTTAGAAAATTTTAAGAGAGAACTTAGCACGTGGACATATCTATTTTTTATCCTGAAGGATCGGTCAAATTTGTATAATCGTTTAGTATAAAAATATTAGGAATCAATCTCATGAGACCCGCCTTAGTTGTTACCACCCGATAGCTTATGGTGACTGAGTTTAGGAGCTTAATACAGCATGACACGGCAGTAAAGAAAAATTGAGTCGTCATTGACGCATTAATTGGTGCAAAGTACGAGTCAAGGATAATTACGAAAATCGACTTTCCTTACCTTACGCCGACATTGTGTTTGGTAAGCCAATGACATGTGGCAAATCGTACACGCTTACAATAAGCTAAATGCGGGCTTTTTTGACACGAAAACGAATTACGTAAGATGATGCGTTATAAAACTTTACGGCGGTATGTGGGCCGGAAGTATGCGTATAAATTTGCCTTGCACTCTTCTTTTCTCGAGCATTGGCAAAAAATTAAGCTGTTTAAAATTCTGACGTACATAGGTAAAATTCCAAAAACGAAAATTTCACTTGAGGGTAACATCAACTCCTCGTGCAAGAAAGTGACTCGCCATTGATAAATCGTACATATGGCATTGTCCATAACACCATATCGTACGTCAAGACGGAGTTTGCGGCTTGCAAGGCGTGCATCGAAGGAAGATACTCGTCTTCAATGATAACAATGGCACGAGCACGAGTATTAAGCACAAGTACAAGCCCAATTCACTGCAATGAAATTGTACTGTAAGGTCGAGAAGGCCTCGCCAGCGCAAAAATAGACTGATGACCATTGTAGTCGACTCTAGCGCTTGTTTCACTGGGACCGCAAACACATGCCAGCCCAAACGCATAGGTATGAATAGGTATGGGTACCCAGTGGAGGACTTTGCTACATACCAAGATGAGTAGTGGTCTTGCAATAATACGACTTTAACAAAGCTGTACAAGCAGTACTATCGTCTTTCATACACAACGCTCTGCGAGACTATATATGATCGATTGTGTTGCTCTGATGACTTCTGTTCTGTTCTTGGACTGAGTAAATTTGACCTTGTCGTATATCTGCATGCGATATTCACATCCTACTGGTATTAGCTAAGGCAGTGATTGCGTATCTAATACTTTAAACATCGTCATCATTGCAGGTAAAAGGTCCCACGCTCGGGGCTATACGAGGGATTAGTCGGTACGGTCTTACCAAACAAAGTACAAAGGACTGTACAAGATTTTTAAAGCTACCGAAATCCAGATGTTAGGACTTGCGCGGGATGTTATTAGCTATCCGACCCATATCTAAGATCGAGTTCCGTGTTCCCCATTACACTATGAGCCTTTTCTGTCAGTGGGGTGTCCAGCCGACGTAGCCGACACACTTTCGTTTCTTTGGGTCTGATTATTTGTAACGCTTAAGTGACCTATCTAGGGCCGCCTCAACTAAGATGCTACGGTTATCGAATCAGGAACCTTTCGGTCCCATAAAGGGCTGTTTTATATTTAGATTACCGAAACTCACATGCTGAAACTAAACTGCTTCTGACTCGGAATACTGATAACAATCCAACTTGTTTTTGGAGGTAGCCTCCTTTTTTCGGTCAGTCGAGCGTCCATCATTTGGATAGGGCAGTCACACTTTGTGTGTGATTGCTAATCCACTTGCGTGTACTATCCCCGGCTGTCTAAATTTGAATCCTATGGAGGGCTATCTAAGATCTAAGCTACCCACACTAGGGTTGCTTTTAGTACTTTATCTTCGGCTGACTTGATTTGGATCCTATGGGTATCAAAGCAGGCTAGATCGTAGAGCTGGCTGTTGGGGCATATGGTCTCAGATATTTGTCTCGTGAACCGAACAAAACATTTACGTTCTTTGCGCTAAAATGTGCAAGAATGTGTTGTGCTTTATATATAAAAATGTCAGAGCTTACGTCTTCTCGAGACAGCGATTTCACTTTCGGTATGAATTCCCAATTTATCCTCATAATACTTATGACGCTGAGAAAGTAAAGCGTTTTGTAGACATTATAGCTCGAGTCTCAAAATTCGAAATTCAGTAATAGCATTAGCACAAAAAGTAGTAATAGTATGCTAACTAGTACTAATCGGTACGCTATTATCAATTCTGTGTCAGACCTCCAAAAATTGATCCTGCGCTATGGGAATTCGCGTACTCGCGGCACTATTAGTGGTGCATGCGGCAGCGCTCTATCTATTTACCACAGGTTTCTTCCTCACCCGCTTCGAAGTGTCAGATCTAAGCAGTTGCCGAACACATCAATCGGATGCCAAAGATTTCGCCACGCATCTCCGAACCGGCCATGACGACGCCATCGATGGTGCTACCACAGGCTGCTGGATGCCTCGACGTTTCCGACGAGTAGTTTTTGTGGTGATTGATGCGCTGCGATTCGACTTTGCAGCTACTAATACGAACACTCGACGATCAGAATTCTATAGCAATCGCCTATCGATTATCAACGATACATTGACCAGCGAGCCAGAACACGCACTGCTGCTCAAATTCGTGGCTGATCCACCAACAATGACGATGCAACGCCTCAAAGGCTTAACTACTGGATCATTACCGACATTTTTGGATATCAAAGACAATATGGCAGCTAGCAGTCAAATTGTAGAGGACAATTTGTTGCGTCAGTTGCAAGCACAGCACCGTGGCGTAGTGTTCATGGGGGATGATACGTGGGATGCGCTGTATGCTCGCGAGTTCACGAGAAAATTTGCTTTCGACTCATTTAACGTAAAAGATTTACACTCAGTAGATCGTGGCGTGACGGCACATTTGTTTCCAGAGCTAGAAAAGTCGGACTGGGACTTGCTGGTCGCGCACTTTCTAGGAGTAGATCATGTTGGCCATACTCATGGACCCAGCTCTGTCTTTATGGCTGAAAAACTGGATGAAATGAATAGTTTACTAAAAAGGTTGTTGCAGACTTTAAAACATATGCCAGATGGGGAGGACGTACTGCTGGCTGTGCTTGGAGATCACGGGATGTCCGCTGACGGTAATCATGGCGGCGCCAGTGACGAAGAGACCGGTGCTGCTTTGTTTCTGTATAGCAAGGCGTCTCTTGTGGCTACTGGGCCAGCAGAGGATAACGAGGAGGCAAGAGAGCTGAAGCATTTTGCTGAAAAATTACTTGACAGCTCACGAGAGGTGCCGCAAGTGGACTTGGTGCCCACTTTAGCGCTGCTGAGCGGCTTGCCCATTCCTTTTGGAAATTTAGGGAGTGTGATTCCAGCATTGTTTTTCGTGCCCCCATTGTCTATGGAGAAAGGAGAACACAGTGTGTTGGCTGCATTCCAAACGTTAAATCGGGCTTTGACATTAAATCTAGACCAGGTGCGGCGCTATCTCTTCAGGTACTCGTCTGCATCCAAATTACCCGAGCAAGCATATGATCAGCTGGAAAAATTGTATGAGGAAATCATACGGATCAAGCAGCGCCTTGAGCAAGTGCAAAAGAGTAAAACAGGCGTCGCTCATTGGGAAGCTGACCTTCCGCTGCTGTTGCGTCTCCACCAAAACTTAGTCAAGCAGCAGCAAACCTACTTGCGCGAAGCTTTATCGTTGGGACGGTCTATATGGACACAATTTGACTTGTGCAACATGAGTTGGGGGATGCTGTTGCTTATTTGGGCCTTCCTCATTGGCGCCTCATTCACTCACGTGGCTACGATTCAGTCAGGTGTTAAATGGAGTCCCCCGCTTGGTGCCATCGCGGGCGTGAGCGGTTTACTTGTCATATGCCCCGCAAATACCAACTTATTATTTCTCCCCGCAGCTCCAACTTCGCGAGGGCTGGTTGCAGGAGCTTGCGCTGTCTTAATTGATATGAGTTGGCACCTAGTGTCTCGAAGATCGTACACTAGTATTCAGCACACGACAATGAGTGTGAAAACATCTTTGTTTTCAATATCAGCAGCGGGAATGGTAGCCGCTACTATCGTGATACTTCATGCATTAGCACTATTCTCGAATAGCTATATCGTAGCAGAGGGCAACGTGATGCAATTTTTGTCGACGACGATCGGAATCTTTATGTTTCTATGTGCACAGCGGCTACATAGTACTCAAAACACCGCTACGGGTGCTGCATTAGCTTTCATCTTTGCCACACGATTGAGTAGCGCTCTGGAGCCGCCTAATATTATCAAGACAACTGCGACTTTAGAACGAACTTTTGTTCCACTGCTTACAATAGCAGTGCTTGCCGTTGGCTCCTCGGTGCAAGCTATCAGGTTTACCAGACAAAAAATATCTTTCTCCGGATGGCTCATCCTCGCCTCGTCTATGGCTAGCTACTCTATCTGTGCAATTTTCTGGGCCGCTTCACCAATCAATTTGAGCTTCTGGAGACTATGGTTGCCGCGCTTTATTTACTTGATCTTCTTAGGAACGCTTGTTTACCTCCTCGTAAGCATTGTACGAGCTAAGCATCAAGTTGGCAATAAAGCAATTGGGTCAGTGGCAGTCGAGCATCTACTATTGCTCTGGCAATTCATTCCAGCATATATGATAGTGCTGGGCCCCACGTCACCGCTGTCAATGCTGTGCCTCATTGTACAATTCATAAGCTTCGCGTTTGTTGTCACAAAACATCGATCTACTTGTCCGACAGCGTTTCAAGACGTCATGCCATGGGTTGTGCTGTGGGCATCGTGCTCATATCAAGCATTTTTTACATCAGGGCATGCCAACACATTTACAAGTCTTCAGAACGCAGCGGGCTTTGTGGGATTCGACACATTTAACTTTTACACAGCAGGGGCTTTGCTTGGACTGAATACTTTTGGCTGCTTTGCGTTTGCTGTACTCGCGCTGTCTTGGCTGAACTTAAAACAGTTCCAATCGCGCCCCGGTGGAGCAAAATTGCTTCTCGCATTCTCAACATATTTTTCTTTAAACGCGTTGGTTTCCACGCTGTTTGTCGCCTTGCAACGAAGACATTTAATGGTGTGGGCCATCTTTGCGCCTAAGTTCATATTCGACGGAGTAGTGTTGCTAATCACCGAACTTATGCTGCTTGTATTGCTGGCACCGTTTTAAAGTACCAAAAGTGACCAGAAAGTTACTTGAAAGACGGTCAGCAAACTCAATTTGTTCATATAAACTGCAAGAATCCTACGTGGCTTACAATTAAAGCGCCTGCTTTTTAAGTTGAAGTCATAGCATGCACAATGGCATCATTCAGCTCATCGTTGCTCACTTCATTGTCCGCCCCTTGCTCACTCGTGAGCGCAGCAACTTCGCGAATACCGTAGCACGAAATCATGACACATTCACACATACCAAAATTGGAGCAGGAGTCTTTGGCAATTGCCTCTTCAATATAAAATCCTCCAATAGTTGTCTCCTGTGGTGGTGGAGCAAGTGGAATACTGCTTGGAATGGTGACTCCTTCATCAGAACAAATCGCTTGCAACATTTTATACGAAGTTTCACGCAAGTTGCAACTTGAACAAAGCAAGCAAGAGTATATTGACAATGCATCGTCTGCTCGAGCAGGGTATTTTGGAGTAAGTAGCGAAAGTGCTCCGCAATGTGCACAATTCATAATCACGATGCGGCCTTTGTACTGCTTGTACAGACGAATAACAAGGAGCGACAACAGAGCCTCTAAAGATGTCATCGTGTCAAACTGATAAGCAGCATCCATTACTTCGGATGACCCTCGCACTTGCAGCTTTATTAGGATAGTTTGACGGCTCGAGTGCATTAAAGTGCCGACCGCAACGACATCTCGGAGCCATCGGTAAATGATTCTCGACTCAGTGCCGTCGCTAAAAGAAACGCTTTCGATCAAAACTTGAGACTGCAACCATCGCACGATGTCACGCTTAGCATCTTCACATAAACGAAAAGCGATATGCTTTTTACTGTAACACGTACCTTAATTTCGACATTTGCTGGAATGCCATCGACCTCAAAGTGAAGATCAAGCCTGGTAGCCTCTTTTTCGCTAAGCAGTATTCGAACGTTTACATTATGTCCAGGTTTCTGTCGTTACGTTTGCAGCGATTAGTATTTTCTATCACTCAACACGCGGTAAGATTACAAAAGTAATTACCAGTGAGCTCGATACCTGAGTTGGTGACGTGGCAAAAGCGTCATCACTGTAAGGTACATTACATTCAGACATGACCAATTCCTCCTCCTTGAAATCGCACATGAAGTCACTCAATGAATGTTCCTGATTAAGTTGGGCAATCGTATTTGTGTCGAAGCCATGACTATCTTCCCTATCTAGTTCAAACAACACATTATCAGGAAAAATGGCTCGACTCTCGCAAAAATTGATGTACCTCTCGTTGTAGACAAATCATAACTTTTTGTTCTTTGTCGGCTTGTTGTCGTCACAATAAAATGGCGCTGATTTTCAAAGTAGTCGTCAACTGTTTGAGGTGGCTTTTGGTAATCATGCATCCCACGCCCCTTCAAGAATGATCTGGATCGCCTATTCTCTTCCTCGCTACGACTTCCAATAGCAACACCCAAGTTACCGCTCTTTGATAGGCATGTAGACTGCGGATTTTTTATTTCGACATAATGAGCAGGGATGCATTTAGCTTGTGGCAATGACGGATATCCTAGCACGAGCGCCGGGCTTTTCGAAGGAAAATCAACTCGACAAGAAGCTTTGGGATACCCGAAGACTTCCGCTGACTGTTTCCAGATAGGGCTCTCCGAGCTGCGCTCTTCTGACATCATAAGCATCCGCCGATATTTCATGCTACTAACTTCAGCGTCATTCCAGCGCTTACCATCCAATTCAATCGGCTCGCCCAGATAAAATAGCACCTCTCGTCGGTAGTCTGGCCGTCGCGCAATTGGGTTAAACTCCATTTTAAGAAATGTGAGTCGTGGAAGTCTTGTCAACAGCTCGACTTCTGAGATAGAGCGGATCAAATTATGTGAGACATCTAGACGTTCTAGAGCTGTCAATGTCTCGAGCCCCTTTAGCGACGAAATCTGATTGACTGCCAAATCCAACTCCCTTAAGGCCCGCAGCGACTGCATCCGTGGAACGGAGTGCAGCTTGTTGTGGCACAAATTTAGCACTTGCAGCGACTTCAATGCCACTTCGGTCTCTACTTTTTCGATTTTGTTCCAGCCTAAATCCAGTGTTCTCACGGCCTTTAATAGATTCAAAGATTCATCTACCAGTTGCAACTCACAGCAATTCATCTGCAGCTTGGACAATTTTCTCCATGGCTTACATTTGTCCGGGTTGGGCGCCAATAAGTCTCTTAGTGTCGTCACTTCCGTATGCTCAATATGGAGGTCCCGTAGCTGGGAAGAAAAGTAGTGCACATTCTTCAGACGTCTCGCCTCCGTCTTTAGCGCCTCGAGAAATCGTAGCGACGAGAAAATTTCCACTTCAATTGGATTCTGTGCCTCTATTGTCTCTGTCTGCGACTGGTGCAGCCGCAGTCGCTGCACCTCCCTCAATATCGTACTCAGCTTAAGCACTTGAAGATGGGCGCTAGCTTTCACCTTAGGCTGTAATTGTGGCTGAATGGTCCAAGCCTGCACGATACGCGTCTCACCGTCACGCTTAGGCACCAAGGCGTCGTGCAAACGGAAGGCCAGGCGGTCCACCTGCGCTGCGCTTAGCACAAGAAATTGCTGGTTTAAGGACGTTACATGCTGCTGTAGCGTTTCCTCCAGCGTTTTTAAGAACGTCTCCTCATCTAAAAAGTTGTCGACGGTGATACCTTGCTCTACGAAGACGAGAGGTGCAAGCTCTGGGGTCCCTGAGCTCAACAGCGCTCGTACTTCGAGACGATCCATTTAGGGTCGAAGCTAGGTTTGTGAGGCAGATATAATACAATACATGGCTCTCTAGCTACCGGTGGAAAAGAGATTGTGTATACATAGGTGAGAATAGTATACAAGGATTTATCGACACTATTTCGTTCTATTTGTTTTAAACATCTAGGTTTTTATAGAGGTTCTGATTTTGATTTAAGCACGTTTTTGGTCTTTATCAATCAGAGGCCAAGAGAGATCACCTAGGGTTTTCGTATCAACGGGGTGAGCATCCAAGCCCGAAAACTGAGCGCCTGGCAGTGGTTCCCTTAATCTAATATTTTCTCAAGACTGCTTGTCCGCTTTAATGTTGCAGTGTTGCATATCGCTTAACAAGCGTTAAGCCATCACATCAGCTGCAGTGATCATTTCAAGTAAAACATTTAACAATAAATACTTATGAGTACATCGTCTATGCACGCTTTCTATTTTAGCACCTGTTGCCCTTCAGGGCATGATACTTTTTTCGATGACCTTTCCTCGCGAAAGATTGATTTTTTTTTAACTAGATTCTTCATCTATAGCAGATATTAAATTACTTTCTGGCAATTCGAATTGAGATAGATTATGAATTTTCAGATGATGAAATTGAGATGGATTGTGGATTTTCAGATGATGAACATGCACATCGCCAAACTGATCCTCCGCCCGTTCAACATTTTGAGAATATATTTTCCCACATACTGATCGTGTTAAAACCCATCGACGCTACTTGCTTCGCAACGTCGGTCATGTGCTGTTTCATGGCATGCTTCAAATTATTGTCATCATTTGCTAGCTGCGTTTCAACAGGTACTGTTGAGTCGTTGCGTACCCCCTGATCAACTTCTTCAGAAACATCGTTAGTTGCAAAGGCCAAAAGCTTCTCAGTGCCATCGCAGAAAGCCTCAGGCGACGCCGATAAGTCGAAAGCGTTGAAACCTATAGACATTTCCGTACCGGCTGACTTGGGCCAGCAGCCGTGGTCAAACAGGTCAAAGAGCTGTTTTCCATTGTAAGGGATTTTGCGAAGTCGACAATCGTCCACACTGAGAGCCTCGGTGCTTAAGTCGGAAGTTGTCCGCTGTTCGCGAAAAAGCTGGCGGCGGCGAGCACGGAAATTTTCCGTTTTTGAAACCTCATCGTTGGGCATGGACACTAAAATTACGTTGTGTTGGGCGCTGTCTAAAAAATGCGTACAAAATTTAAATGCTATAGCTTCGTGACAAGGCCGGTTTCAGCCAATCACAGCGGGTTACACCAAAACGTCAGTAGGAGATTAAAACAGCTGGTACCGTTCCCATCATCTAGAGTGGTTGAACCTTCGCGCAATAAGCATGCTCATCTTCGGCGGATGTAAAAGCATGTGACATGCTTTCAACCTCATCGCACATCTCACGCCACATTTTGAACACAGTTACGGGACCGCTGCCGCTATCGTGCAATCATCTTTGTGACAGACCCTAGGTTTGAGACCTGTGCTCTACTTTATCGATCACAGCTTTAAAGAATACGTAAGCTCGAGATACCGAAGACTGCATCGCGCTGCTTCACAGGTGGAAATAGCTCAGCTCGCATGACTTCGTCTAGAGCGCTTAGTGCACGAGTGGCATGAAAGATGACAACACGATCGCGATCAACATGAGTCACGTGCTTGAGCGTATGGTACAGCAGCGGTAATTGATCTGGCATGAGCTCCAGCATCTTCCAACCGAGAAATTGCACGAGATGCCGCAACACAAACACTGCCCCGCGGCGTACTGCCACCACGCGTTGTTGCTTCTCTTCTTCTTGATGCTTTCGTTTTATCTGCTGCTCATCGTTTGCAAACGCATCGCAGGCGACAGACTTTGGGCGACTCCTTGTCTCAAATTCAAGCTCTAGCTGAAGAACGCCAAATACGCAAGTAAGCAAGTCTTGTAAAAAAGGCTGAAGCCCCCACTGTAATAAAACACACACTTCTGCTAGGTTTGACAGACAACTCGAACGTAATGTTGCGGCTGCAAGGAGCTCTTGATCGCTCAATTGGGGTGGCATTTCTGCGGTGGTTGGTTCCTGATCATCAACTAAAACTTCTTGTATGAGCTGAGCACGCTTGATTACCGCATTTTGAAAGCGTTTAAAGTGTTTCTCATTTGAGGGTGGTGGACGGATGCAATCTAAGTACGCATACACGAACAGCTTGCCGTACGCAGGTAGCGTTTCGCCACATCGTCGTGCTGAAAACAACAGCGCTTCGCCCAATTTTATGCGAGTCTCTATTGTGTTGGTCGGATCTAGCAAGGCCTTGACTAATATAGGCATAGCCACATCAGGATGCGCATCCGCGAGTGCAGCCAATCCTTGGATAGCTGCAAGGTATACATAGCTTTCGGCGTCGTGCAACTGTAGCTGAAAGACATTGACTAAAGCATGCACTCGTGGTGTCCACTCTGCATCACGCGTATGCATATGACTCCGACGTACAAGTTTTGTTAACGTGACGATACCACGCGCACGTAGCGGCACTAATTGACTCGACAAATCTTGTTCAGCCTTTTGAAGAATCTCGTCAAAACATTGCTCGCCTCCTTTAGCGGTCGAGACACGGGAAGCATCAAGTGCTTCTCGACTTAAAATATGAGCGCGTGCGGTACTTGCAAGCTCTGCGACTTCAGGCCGCGAATGGCAAGACAATGTTTCTAATACAGGAAGCATTGCCCAAAGGTGATGCTCCTCCGCTTCATTGCGATGAGACGAACCTGCCTCAAGAATTGTTATTGCCACGCCAAGACATATCGTCAGAATCTCGTCTCCGTCTTCAATATCTTCTGTCTGTACAGCACATTCATTCCACTGCTCCTCATCTACGAGCTTTGCTGCAGATGTATCGTATGTCTGTAACACTGTTCCAACGCACTGGAGCACTACAGCAGCACTACGTAGCACGGATGGACCTAAGGAATCGATAAGCGCCACTAACAGCATCAGGATCATCTCGATACCAACAGCACTTGTAGGATTCTTCACAGGGACATACAAAGCAAAGGGATGCGTTATGTTTGCCATTTGAACGTTCGTATCAGCGCGTTCTGCCTCACTTTTCTTCCGCACGTGCATATATGTCAAAAGGAGCGAAGCAAAGAGATCACCTACAACATCAGAGCTTTCAAGCTTTTCGTCTCCTAGTAGCTCCACCATCGGCATTATCAACGACTTTAATGACTCAATCGGGTCAATTTCTCTCCCCATTCTCGGATCAGAGGGTTTTACCAGCCGAAGAGATATGCCACCGCTTCCCCCCGCGCAAAATTCACGCAGTGGTTTCCACGACTTTGGATCCTGCTTTCGCTCATATCCACAAGCCAATAGAGACGGCTGCAGAGGAAGTTCAATGGGAAGTACCGCAACTTGAAGCAGTAGTGCCGCACATGAGCACGAACGAATCCACGAAGTGAGTAACGCACGAAGTGGCGTTGCGAGAAAGCTTTTGCTGGTTGCAGCAAAAGCGTACATATGCAAGAGTGGACGTATAATCGGAGCAAGAGCTTGTAGGAATCGTTGAGAAGGTGGCGGTCCGCAAAGAAGCAACTGTGCAATGTCCACGCAGCAATTTATAGCCCCTTCGCTTGTATCTTCCGATTGAAAGCTTGTGTCTAACCGAGTATCTTCGTAAATTAGTAACGGGTGAAATAGGACCGACAACATCTGTGTGTCAAATAGTACAGGGTGGCGAGTTGCCAGCTGGTCGGCCAACAGTGCTGCCATCTCTCCTAGCAATTTGCTGCTAGTGTTTCCGTTTTCAGGAGTCACCGCCGCAAGCAGCAGCTTGCAAATTTGCGCGCCCAAAGCGATTGCATACTTTTCAGGGTCTTCACTGCTAGGGCGTTGGCAGATTAAAGTGACAACTTGCATTCTGGCCTGCGAATTTCCCTCTTCCACTGCACCAAGCAACATTTCAATAGTCGCCACAATTCCGCCGTCTTCCATCAGTAGTCGCGTCAATAGAGTACCACAGCGCAACTTAAATCTTTGACGCACCCCACGTCTACTTGCTACAGATGTTGCCTGACCCAGTGCTGCACGCAAACTGCTCATGCTCATTCGTAGAGGCAATATTTGCAGCAACATCTCTTGGAGTCGAATAAATTCGGTTTGGGCAGGCGTGGGTGCCTTTGTTTCGATTGCAACCTCACCATATACTAACAGAACTAGTATCTCTAATACGTACTTGGGCAACAATATTGGCTGAAGCTGTGGCAATAACAGCAATTGCAACAATGCTTTAGAGATCTCCAACAATTCATTCAAGATTTCCTCGCTTTTTGCTTTACGGTCACCCACTTCTCGAGTATATTCACGAAACCCCCACATCAACACATTCTTGGAAACTGCATATGCACAAAAACAGTCAGGAACCTCATCCTTTTAGTATCGTCAACACAACAGCTCCTCACTATTTAAAGTGCGCGTGGGTCTCCTCTTTTCAATGGGCAGGAGCACTCCAGTAGCTACACGAGGGTATACATTCCAACAAAAGAGGAGCTCCACAGCCGCCTGTAGTATTGAATAATCGCGTAGACTCAACAGACCTGCGGGTGCTTTAGGCTTCTGATCTTGTCGAGGCATTTGGCTGCCTAATGTTTTATACTGCAGCGCTTCCAGCTCGTCCAAATGTTGCATACAAACATAAAGTTGCTGGAACGTTGGCACGAGGCCGCGCTGCCACACTTTGTTATGCCATTGGATACCAATCGGCGTCTCTGAAAGGTTACAGAGCTTGCGTACGGCCTTTACAACGTCGCTGCTTATGGCATGATGTTCCTCCGTATTTTTTAGATCTCGTAGGGCGTCTACAAATAAGCGCAACGAGCGCATCAGCGCCTGCTGCTGCTCTTCCTCGCTCTGCATGGGATACTATTAAGCAATTCGCAAATTCAGGAAAAAAATGATGGCTATAATTCAATATTAATGAATATGCTCTATCTCATTTCTCACGAGTGTTTTAGCACTAGCAGCACTGTCATAATAAAGATCATAACGAGCAGTAGCCCAATGCACTTCATAGGGCGACTACTCTTCTGCGTCTCTTCAGCCTTCTCCAACTCCTCAATGCCTTTCTCCGTCTGTTCCACCACCTGCTCCATATTATAGTCGATGCGGTCCAATATTGTACCTTGATCGATCACAAGCACAGCTAGTTCCTTAAATATTGTTGCCAGCTCCGTAATGGACGTGGCAATTCGTTGAATCTCCTCGTCACGCTCGTTAATGACATCCTCGGCAATCTCCACCTCCGGGACTTGAGCCTGTGTAAATCCCTATAGCAAAACCACGTTGATTTGCAGCGTAAACCATGGCTATCTCTGGAGGCATCAAATTTCAAAAGTCTACATACAGTGTCTTCTCCACCCCGTCGTTTCTGCTTGACTGCATTCTCTGCAAGAAAGTCAAACTCAACAGGACCCTCTTTTTGATTCTTTACTCGTGTGAGGTATGTCTTCTGTGATTTTCGAAAATCACCCGATAGCGTCTGGAGTTGTGTTGCCAATGCTCTGCTCAGCGACAAGTACAAACACTATAATCCATCAGCTTTTAAGCATGAGTTTACTTTACCTACTGTCGTCACTTTAATTAATCGCACCTCTGTACGTTCTGCCTTGTTTTGGCATCAGCGGCCGAGAACTCTCCATTTCGATCACCCTGCGCCATGCGTCGCAGCCCCTTCTCGGCACTTCGAAACTCGTCCGTTATGTCTTGTGTCAGCTGCTCAATCTCCTGCTCATGCTTGGACTCCTGGCCATCGAAGCGTACCATCAAGCGATTCGTATGGAGTTTGTTGAGCTTCTCCACTGTACCAACAACGTCAATACGTCAATACGTCAGTCTCGTCATCTCACGACCAACACTTTGTTAAATTTGCCACCCACTCATCCCCTTGATACGGCTTACGTGCCGATTAGTGCCATTGACAACATCTACCCATACAGGGGCGATCGCGACGCTTGCGACTTCCTGTTGTGCGCTCTTTATAAGCGCGCTGCCCTCCTCGCGGTGGCTCACAATGTTCTTGCGTCGCAGCACCTTTGACTTTTCATCCGCACGCAGCTGGAGAAACTGTCGTGTCAAATCTCGTGTAGCCATGCTTTTTCTACCGATGTGCAAGTTGCTGCCTCAAGCTATTCAACTTTTTCAGGTGCGCTTTCACGTCCGCTACGTCTCCTAATGTATTTTCGGTCTTTATGCCATTTGTGTAAGGAACACAAAGCAGAGAAATAGTACTAAAATGCGAAATCCTTTGCACGATGTTCTTGACTTCCACCGCGCTTATACTAGCAGCGGGTTTTACTAGCACTAATGCTCTCAACATTCTTCTTGACTGCTGGACGTTCAGTTCTTCGAATGGATCAATCCGCGTAGACAACGCATCAGCGCCTGGTACTTCTCACGTTCATTTGATGAATGCTGGAGTCATCGGCGATCCGTATTCTCGCTTTAACGAGCGCAACTATCAGTGGATTGCTCTGGAAACGTGGACGTACACGACGAATGTAACGCTCCCAAGCAACCATGTCAAATCAAAGTCAACGCTTGTGTTTGAGGCGTTGGACGGAGTGGCACACGTGACGGTCAATGGCAATCAGGTGGCGACCACGGCAAACTCCTTTGTTCCATACAGAATCGACGTAACAGCTGAACTGCTACCAGGAGTAAATCAGATTCAAGTGGATTTTCATCCTGTATTAGAATACGCTCGACAACAGGCAACTAAGTATCCGTACTTTGTCCCAGCAACAAAAAACTACAACACGTGGACGGAGCCGACGCGACGCTCGTTTGTTCGAAAAGCGGGGTCAGATTTTGGCTGGGATTGGGGGCCAGCATTTGTCACCTCAGGCATTGCTGGTCCAGCATATATTGAGCTGCATGAGGCGGTAGTTAGGTTAAAGGATTTACTCGTGGTGCAAGCCTTTCCTAATAGGAGCAGCGACCTCTCGGCAGTGGAAATTACTGTCCATGTGACGCTAAAGGGTGGGAATGTGAGACACGAACACGTTACATTTGTTTTGTATCTCAATGAACAGATACAATCCGTCATAAATACGACGATTCCTGAAGATTGGATGGAAAACGCAACTATCGATTTTACGTAAGATGCTTTAACAAAATGTTTTTTTCTGACTGCTGACATGGGTATTTGAACTCACGTTTGCAGATTCAATTTGAAAAATCCAAAGTTGTGGTGGCCTGTGGGGTATGGCACGCCCTACTTGTATGAAATACGCGTGGATGCATCTGGTGCAAACTTCCGTTCATCTCTTTCTCACAAATGCGGTATTCGCCATATTGATTTGGTTCAAGATTACACAAATGCTGGCAACGTGGCTGGCAAAACATTTTACTTTAAAATTAATCGTATACCCATCTTTATTAAAGGCGCAAATTGGATTCCGACAGATTCGTTTCCTACGCGCACTAAGGCATCTACAGTGCGGCACTTGCTGGAAAGTGTTCGTGCTGCAAACATGAACATGGTATGATTCGCAAAACGGATGTTAAAGGATCTTTGCTAACGCATTCGTCTAACGTGGCAGATTCGTGTATGGGGCGGTGGTCGATATGAATCCGACCTGTTTTATTCTGAGTGTGACCAATTGGGCATCCTGGTGTGGCAAGAACTCATGTTTGCGTGTGGAATGTACCCTCGCGATACTGTTTTTCTTCAAAATGTGCTGGAGGAAATTACCTTCCAAGTAGGCCGACTTCGCAAGTTTTCAAGCATTGTCATTTGGGGCGGGAACAATGAGAACGAAAATATGATGGAGCAGTTTGTTGAGACACCAATCTTCCCATCCGGGACGACTTTTAACCGAGATATCGCCGTTGCCGATTTTACCAAACTCTTTGTGGATGTAATTCGCCCCGCTATCGCTGCGCTAGACTCCACAAGGCCGTTTGTCGATACGTCTCCATCTAATGGCCTGTACTCAGTCAATCCTTACGTCAAACGATGGGGTCCTACCAATGGAGTAGCATTTGGGTGCGTAATGCTTGCCTGGTTGTCCAATTTAATATGAGTTTAGCACTGATGGCACTGTCTAACCTGACTTATGTCGCAGCGATGTTCATTTTTACGACTACAAGAATGATTGTCAAGACTATCACATGTATCCGCGGCCTCGCTTTATTTCTGAGTTTGGCTTTCAAAGTTGGCCTTCAGTCGCCTCTCTTCATGACGTATCCTCGGAAGAGGATTGGAAATCGTTTCAATCATTTTGGAAATTTTTAAAGTATCGTGAAAGACACGAGAATGGCACGACTCAAATGCTCAAGCAGCTCAAGCGGCGCTTTCACGTACCGTTCCCCTTCCACGACGAAATTTGGCTAAGCAACGCATCAAATTCCCTGAGCGGTGATTTTGTCGATTTTAGCATCAGCAATCAGATTGAGTCGTATCTGTATCTGACACAAATTCAGCAATCGTTGTGCTATCAATCCGCCATTCAAACGTGGCGGCGCGGTAAGAACCCCTCATTGGGCATGACTATGGGCATACTGTATTGGCAGTTGAACGACATCTGGCAAGGAAGCAGTTGGTCGAGCATCGAGTACTCAGGTAGATGGAAAAGTTTGCACTACGTGGCAAAGAGGCAATTTGCACCTTTTGTCATTACAAGTCACGAAGAGGTCGAGCACAGAATTGTAGTTCTGTACGGCGTGAGTGATATTAACGAAAATTTGCAAGTTGATGTCGTGTATGAGCTCCGCCGGACTAAATGCGGTAGTCTCGTTAAATCAATTGACCACCAAGCCATTGCGATAGCAGCATTGGTACGTGACCTATATACGATAATGAAGTATGGTGTTTGCTAAATTAATTCATTATTACGCAGGAGAGCCGTTTGATCGAGGAGCTGGACATCGATGCTTTTCTAGACCATGACACCACGTCTTGCCACCGCCGGTCCTGCTTCTTATTGATCCGTTGCATCGTAAAGAGTAGTGGCATTGTACTTGAAGCAGATGCCTGCGAAGACTCGCATCATTTTTTCGCACCGTACAAGCAGCTGAAGTTGGGCCGGGGCGAGGTAACTATCAACTCCGTGGAGAAGACCAAAGCAAACCACACCGTTGCGTTCAGTGTGGAGCTTGTGGCAACAGACTTTGTGGCACTGTTTGTGGAGGTGAACACGCCAAGCACATTGGGTCATTGGAGTTTAAATTCATTTTTGATGGTTGGGAACGAGACCAGAAAATTGTTATTTAATATCGCGATTTCGGAGAATGACGACGAATTTTCGACCGACGCGTTTTCGAAATTGCTCACCGTCAATTGGCTTCAAAAGAGATTCGAAATTTTGACTGAGGACGTAGAGGTGCAAGCAGGCGTGTTGTTTGCAGAGCAATAAGGAGGACATTAACGCGAATTGGCTGATGGTCTCGGACGCAACGACCACGAGTGGAGGGGGCGAGTGGGAGGAGGTGTACGACTTGCAGTGTCTTACTGATTCCAAAGAACAATGCGAGATATGGGTTACAAGTATGGCTTTAGACAAATCAATTGCAGTGAGAGCTGGGCGTTTAGCTTGACAGCCATTAAAGTAGAGACCAGCAGCAGTGGACTGATAAATAGAAACGCAACTACAAAATCTTGCTTTGAGTGAACATTCAGGCGCGAGGAGAACGGTCAGCACAATAGAGGTCTTTAAGGGAGCAACGCTTTTACGACAACTCCGGATCGACTTACTCATGAAGGAGTTCTTTGCCTATTCTGGATTGAAATAGATCTGCCTATGGAATTTGAGGACTTCTACAGCTAAGTTAATTTTTGTTCGTGACATGAGCAAGCGCAACTTGCTGGTGGGGATGTGTAAGGCAAGACAGTGAATCGTATAGTTCTACAGGTGGGTAGCGAGTTACCACCAATAGCGGGTATTACAGGGGAACAATGATGAATACTAAATCGATCTTTGCGTGTAATATATGCACGAAAAAACCATAATTGCAGGAGTAACTAACAATTTATATTACGGTGGGCGCGCTCAAAAATTTCACAAATGACCATTATTGACAAAGTTATGACTTGGTTCCGTCTGCGCATGAGACCGATTTTCTAGCCCTACTATCACTTGACTCACTTTTATTGTCGAGGTTTTAAATCCCCAATACTAACACTCGTGGACATGAGTTGCACGTCGCGGCTGTACTGCACATGATATAAATAAAGATTTGTAGTCGAGATGACAACGGGAATATATTAGAGGTGACAGTTCTGATGAAAGCCCCTCCAAGAAACTACTTATGCGCATATATCTTCTTTTGAAGCGCGAGCACGTCGAACGACCTCCGATGAGTTTCGTCTTTCTTTTCTGATGAGCCCAGAAGCGTTTGAGTCATACATATATAGCGTACGCTCCAGATTTCCCAAAACTCCAGTATTTCCTTTTTGTAAAAGTAAATTTTACTTCATCTAAGGCAACTTTTTCAGGTCACGGGAACCAATAGCATCGATTTATGTAATATAGCAAAGTCGTCGGGTCCTTTGTAAGCTGCGCAATCCTATGCCATTCTTCGCAGAGCTGGTTAGCGAGTCTTGTAAAGCCTTTGCACGATTTATAAAAATGAATAAGTGATACGAATAGAACGAGCGCGAGGATGCTTTTAATACCATCAAGGAAAGCCTTGAGCAGGCAATCGCTCTGACGTTGCTGAATTCTTCGATGTCATTTGCGACACTATTATTTGGGCTATTGGCTGCACGTTACCGTACCTCAATGAGACCGGTCATGAGCAAGTCGTCTTGCTCCAATCGGGCAATTTATGGCCGCCGCACGGAGCTAAGCCGTTAATAACGAGAAATTACTTGTCATGTAATACGCACTTTGTTTAAACCTCGAGTAAAATTTCCGAGCTTTAACTTTGTACAGGTCTCCTCAGCTCACGTGGATTGTAATTAACACACTCCACTTGTCCCAACTGATTTCAAAATAAATGTCGATCCTCGTGGAATTTAATTTCTGCATTAAGTCTATATTAGGAAAGCATATTGTTATTCCCAACGCGCTTTCTAGGACAGGCCATCGTTTGGTCAACCGATCGCAGCAGACCGCTTGCCCATTCATAGTGATAAAGCTGCGACCTCTGCCGAAGATTTATCCAATCAAACTAAATCATCTAAACTGCATTAATTTTGTCGGCTGTAGGAAACTTAATGGGATAGGGCAATTCTGGCAAATTTAGCCCAAGTGTAGTTCTGGAGGCGCATGATACACGGATTGGCGATCGTTTGGCTCAAGAAAAAAACATTTCGTGATTCTCACTGCATACAAGCGGTCCTATATGTTTAAGTGGGTGAGTACCTGTGACCTCTGTTTAAGGGTCAAACCCGCCGCTCATGCATCGACTCCTTCACAGAGTCTTTCCGAACTGCTGATCTTTTTAAAGTCAATGAACCAGTACTTTGTCTTCTAGCTGGCCGAAAGTTGATCGTACTCGAACTTTGAGGGTTTTGTGGACAAATCGAAAAAAGGGGGGAATTTGGTGCCTTTTTCAGCCAATTTCACTGAATAAACAGCAAAACAATTCATGAAACGGGAACTGAGTAGCGCCGTCTTTCGGACATAATGGTACCAAGAGAAATACGCACTATCAATGAATTTCAGTCCATAGCAAATATAATGCATAGCGCGACCTTACGCCGGATATGTGTGCTCATTTAGTGTAACATACATCCCGCGTAAGTAATCGAGATGACGTTCAATGCAGCGCATGGATAAGGGTTGCTTGCTTGCAATTTGAGGATTTTCTACGGTACTTTGTAAAGCACTTACAACCACGAGTCACTGAGGGGGCCTTAATGGTGCTTCAGCCTTTTTTTGAGCAAAGTGATTTTAAATTTGCGAACTGAAAGGGCACTTTGCTCATTAATAGACCAGAGACAACTTACATCAGAGATGCCTTGGCTTCAGCAAAGTGCCAAGCCACTCGCTAAGAGCTCAAGTCTTGCGCGCTTTTGTAAGCTTACTCTCACCATACTTTAACGTGCGGCCAAGTGCCTGTGACTAATGTAAACTGCTTGAATCTCAGACTGCAACATTGTCTATACAGTCGTGTCGAGACTGCTTTAGCAGCAACCGTGAGTTCTACGATGTAGAATCACAGCGTTGTTTCACGAGAAGCCAACAGTGCCCGTAATAGTATCTTTGATTTTCCAAGCGATTCTTATGGAAGTTAACCTGGGTTTGGCAGTCAAGCAATGCCGAGGAAGGCTATTTCCATCTCACGTTTCCACCTTCTTTGTGAGAAGCAAGAATTTTTGCGCGACGGAGGATTCGCACTATAGGTTACTATCAGTTTTGGCCATTGGTGTCAAGCTTTGGCTTCTTTGGGATGACCCCATACTCTTGACGCCTCTGTAAAAAAATTGGACTTCTTTGGCCATGTGACCCATGAGCTTCAGAATTGGGTCGACTTCCGTGTGTTGCAGTGTATCCAAACCACATTGAACTCTACTTTTGGATCAAGTACATATTCAGGGCACTATGGACTCCTTGGACGAAGATCATCACCTCAGTATTGGACAATAATCTCACCTTGATTATGCCTTCCATTAATTCGTTCGATACCATTTGTCAAGGATTAAGTTGCTTCTGTAAAAACTTCTAACTCTTGTTCAATTTCGACAAAACCTTTTTGTATCGGATTTTTTTATGAACTCGAACATACAAAATCACGGTTTACAAAAGTATAATTCAGAAGCTTTTACAAGAGAATGACTAAAATCCGTCCACTTTAAAGGCAGCTTGATTACAAGGCACATCAGAACTGACCCACATCAAGTACGTCTTGGCTTTGGCATAAGGCCAAGTTAGGCACTTGAAACTTACAATCTAAGCGCGAAGTTGGAGCCATAACTACCATACTCCGACGCACGGCCAAACTCCGCTTTCTACATATCAAGCGCTAGCTGTATCAGACTCATAGAAGCAAAGCAAAGGCTTTCCGAACATGAGTGCCCGATTCTGTCCAGCGGCTTCCATGAGTCTTGCGAAGCGAGATGTCAAAGAATACATTTGACCCCCAAGTGAGCTTTTCGGCTTTAATACGTTTTCCACATGAAGTCCTCGTTGGTCTTAACGGTTAGAGAGCTCCAATAAATAGGTCTTCCATCGTTCGCCCAACTTTACTCACAAATTTGTGTTGTTAATCGTGGGCGGTTAATCATGAGTCCGCATGCAACATTATCGTGTCTTTCATATTGTATCTTCTAATTGTCTTGCTGTTTGTCTCTAATGGTCGGATTAGGTGCCAAATGAGTACTTTGCTTAGGCGGCCTAAATACAGCCCTATAATTTGTTCGTGTTATTTCATACATTTAAATTCCCTATTCTCGTTTTATATAAGAGTGATTTTGCTAAATTTGGGCGGACACAATTGCATCCGTTGCTCTGCTAATTAAATTTAGCCGACTCTTGCGAAGTCCGATAGCTTTTCTTGCAAAGAAAAAGATCTAGCGTTTGAGACCTTAACAGGACAAGATTTTACAGCTCCTGCATGTGCTCCTAAAAATTTCATGTTTCAGAGAAATAGTTGATCTCTAAGGTGCTCCAGCCCATTTGCGAAAAAAACGTGTAAATTCCTCATATACGTGGATTGCATTGTCGGATATACATGTAATAAAAGGTAACTTGTCGGTGGCGCATCGGAGCACATACTCCGTAGTGTGTCTTCGAGCACTCGAACGAATTTATCTATTTTAGCACCTGTCCGCGGATAGCCTATAGACGTCAGCAAAGGAAATTCCAATAAATAATATGAGCAGAGTTTGTCAAAATGCAGTCGTCTATGTCCGATGCTATAGAGTCCGTATTACTGTCTCCATAAACAGCCTTCCTGTTTGCTCGCCAATCATGGTCACTGGAATAGGAGTCGGATTCACCATCTTGCTAAGGCGGCATACGAACATTGTTATGCTCAGGTTGCCACTAGCTTTCGGCAAGCGAAAGACAAAGTTGAGGCCTATGGGCTACAACAGTCTGGCGTCGCTGACAGGCTTTGTATAGTAGCCGACGTGCTAGAGCTCTTTTTAGAGGTCTTGTAGGTCGTTGCTCACTTGGCCACCCACTTGTACATATGAGTAATCAGTAAATCGCATAGACGAAACAACATTTCTCTGTCGGCCCAAATGACCACCAGTCTGACTTTTCGGGCATTTAGAAGTAAAGTATACTTCAAGTCTACGTTTTCGAAGCAAGGCCTTAAGCTGAAATTGCCGGATATAACCTTTAATAAAGTAGACCGTCTGTCTATTATAGCGATATAAAGGCTATTGCTGTCACAATTAATTGTCTCGACATTGCCATCTTTTCCTGCGATAAAGAGTCACTAGATTGGCATTGAAATTGTCTGCCGAATAGATCCGCACTTTATAAGAGCTTTCAACCTCCGGTCTGTGCAAATAGGTGTCGGCAAATTGCGCTTATTAGGTTTTCTTTAGTGGGGGAGCTTAAGTCGTGAAGAGTGACAAATATCATGCCGTTTTTTAGGCCAAGTGACGCATATACTATAAAGACGCATATCGACCACAAAGAGCTTTAACTCAGAAGATGCACTTCGAGCGTATACGTTATGGCAGCTTTGGCAAGCCTAAGCTCTCTGGACTGAAGCGATGTGATTCAATTACGATCCTCGTTATCAAGCTTTAGTAGCACACAAGCAATGGCATGAGAAGCCTTTCGCCGAGTAGTACTCAAAATCCTCCAGTCACACAGTGTTTTGTGAGATCCACATAGCCAATACAATGCATGTACAAGAAATTGGCTAGGCCAAACTACTTTCTCAAGTCTAGCAAAGGCCAAGCCAGCGAGCTTTTGCTTTGTTGGTGGATGTTCCGACCCCACGGTCCCAACCCAATCCTTTGCTATGAGGACGCATTTGTCGTTGTCGGCGAAGATTAAACGAGTCCTCGTGACTTCAAAAGCTCGCCTTAGGTGATCTTCAGAGCTAGCGGATCTCTTAAAAGTAGCTCTGGATCGGTATGTCGTCAAAGTCTGTCAGGGCCATAGGCCGCATTGGTCAAAGCGATCATGTGACTAGATAAGTTTAATATCGCTGATGAAGGCACTACCCACTTATAATGAATACCGCTGAATGTACGAACCACTTTGGGGGATACTTCTGATTTTCTTATTAAGATTTTAGTGACAGTCTACCAATCGATTGCATCATACAAAATGCAGCCGGAAATGTTGTAGTAAGGATAGGTGTTTGTGAAGATACCATTGTCTGTTCGGCCTATAGTAGTTAATCTTTTTTTCTGTTTGTTCATAAACACACAAAGATGATGGCGAGTGTGGGTAATTCGGCTTCCGAACCATGCCATACTTTTCACATTCGTTGAAAAAGCCATTTATGGATTCACGTAACCCTCGCAGCAGTGAATATTGCCTTAAGAAAAAGTTTTTCGTGCCTGGTACAACCTTGCCCTTGTGCCTCACTTCTCTTTCCGTTTAGTGCGTTTCCAAACATCACCGTAAAAAGAGGAGTGAGTCACGAGAGCGAGGTTGTGTTCAAATCGAAGTATTACAAAAATCGGATTTTTGGAATCCTATAAGGCTACACTGCGACATCTTCGAGAAGAACGGAGATAACATTTGTAAACTCAGAAGAAGTTGTCATCTTCAAAACATCAAAAGACCAAAACACCAATACACCACCTTACGGCACTACCGCTTTTCTGTTTAGCGAAGAGCTCTGTAGCTTAAAAAACCTTCGAGGCTCAGTAACACTGACACTACTGGTAGAGCCTTTAATTAAAGCACACCTGCCGTGACACAGCGACCATTCAAAACGTCAGTTATTCTTGTAGACAAGAGCTATTTTGCCAGCGACGGGGTCGTTTGTAGCACGTAGGGGTTGATAGAGTATTGCATTCGCGATCTCTACTCACAACGAAATGCTACCACTATTTGTGTTATTTTGCTACCCGCCTTGCCTTGCAGACCTACATCACCTGCTTGCGCAAATCAAATACCTGCAGTTGGCGATGCATTATAGGAGTATAATCTCAACACTAAGAGCGCACATCCGCGTCTTAAAGCAGCCGCTATGACCGCAGAACTCTAAAATTTGGTCTAAGGATATCGTCAGATTAACTTTCAAAGAGAAATGAGCACCTTAAATACCTTCCATGCTTATATCGCTCGGTCTACATTTGCCCACCCTATTTTTAAAAAGTTTTGCGCGTAACAAGGATAGAAATCAGCTAACCCGAGACTTTTTACGCGGGATAGAGGCAATATAAGACTCGTGTCTTATTAGCCACGGTATGCCCAGGAACAAGTCACACTTGTCAAGGACAAGAGAAGACATTCTGTTGAAACGATTAGATTCAAGAGCCATATTTATAACATAGAAGCATCTAGAGCCATTTCATTCGATTTTTAAAATAAGATTGACTTACACCCCTTTACCCTCCTTGATCATCGGTCAACCAATAGTAGCGCGAGCGAGTTTGATGGTACCGATAGTCCTAGCTTTCAAAATGGCTTTTCATTACCTCTTACCCTGAAACGCACAGCCAGCAGCTCCCACTACTGGCTTCTACCTTAAAAGCTGACATCCCCCAAGAGGTAAAGCGCTCTTGGCGTGTATCGCCACAGATTCACAACGAGGTCATTGCTGTATCGCATAAGAGCGCTTCATTTTTACTTGCGACCAACGCTTCCCTGGTTCTGAGGGTCCAGGAGTTTTAAGTGAGACAAAGAATGCCTTTGTCGACTCTTTCTCGAGATGGGTATGAACCACGATCCCTTGCTTGCTACCGGTTGTTGCGTTGCTTGAGATCATTGAGACTATTCCGAGCTACTAGGCCTACGGACACCACTTCTCGGGTTTTGTGCCCTTTATGGCACCCGGAGATAGCAAGCCTTATTGTGGCTACTAAGAAAACGTTCCTTTCAATGTCGCTGCTTGTACTTCCAAGAGTAAAGTACGATTTGTTTTACCCTTGGACTGGTCATATAGAGTGTTACTATTGCTTGGTCGGCCCAATTATAACAACTATTAAGCCCCTTAGCACCCTTACACTTGGCGTTTACCTTGCTTGCAAGCAAGGAAGTGTGAACGCTGGCGAAATTTAAAGTGGCCGAAAGAAACGTTGCTCTTTACATACTCAGGTTAAGTGGTTTCACGGGTGTATGTCCAGCATTTGGCCTAGCCTATCAATTAAGAGAGCGCGAACGCCACGCGTACCTCTCCACGGCCCCTTGACTGTAACTTCTATCAAGAAAAGAAACTCTTCGTTTCCTGTTTTTAAGGTGAAAGCATCATGTCTATCGGCTTGGACCGCACAATAGGAGCTACTGCCAGGGAACCGAAGTCTATGCCCACATGCTCTTTAAAGGATATGCTTCCTATAAGAAGCTCGAACGTCGTGAGTGCCTAGCAGAGGGAGCATTGCAAATTCTGCTGCAGCATTAGGTCCACAAAAGCCAGTAAGTCTTTTGAGCAGCGCGAGTCGCGCGACCGACAGTGCAACAAGTTTTTTTATTATTTTGAAAACTTTGCGAGAAACCGATTAGTCAATCTACCCGTGTGGGCGCAGATGTGACTACGAAGTGCCATTCGGTGGGACGAGGTCCGATAACACTTTGCACAGAGAAAGCGTGCGGAAGAGTATGGTGAGCGACGATTTGCTGTCCTCGGTTTTGAAGTGTGCAAAAATCAATTAAGAGGATTCTTTCTTAAGGCAATATTGTACTCCTTTTTGTTTTTTGTGCGAATTACCTTAGCGTGTAAATATCGATTGGGCGACCACTCTGTTTTGTATGTAACAACCCGTCACAACTTCACAACAATCTTGGGTTAGCCAGCTTATCTTTTATTTTAGATTTCGGGTTCATCTAGAAGCTCCCTCATTACGTATCTGCAAGAGCAGGCCTTTTTTTAAATTCAAAGCAATAAGTCGTCACCGCTGACCGCTTACCAGAAGAGTGCAAGCAAATGCGGGGTTTATCTTCTGGTCCAGCATCCCTTTCTCCCCCGCTGCGCTCGCGGCTTCTGAGGGCTTAATGGCACGATAACGGATCGAGTAAATAATTTTGACTGTACAAAGCACAGCGCTTATCTGGCAATGAAATGATCGAACAAGATTTTCGTATCGACATATTTATCCAACTACCCTTTACACATATAGGTATTTCGCTGGTCAAGCGTTGGAAAGTCGATCATAGCGGGATTGATTAAAGTTCTGCATCTCCCAGCTGCTCTATGAGGTTCAATCTGTGTTCCCACAAGCAACCCCAAAAAGGACAGATTTGTAAGAGCTGTTTTTTAACTCTTGGACCACGATTCAAAAGCAATGATTCTGCGTCGCTACTCACAAGGTCCCAATGCAATCTGCTAAGTGCTTAGGGTAGCTGAGGAGGTGCACAAAATCAATGTTGTGCACACATCCACCCTACATTGTCATTAACCACTCTGGCAAAGTAGACATTAGAAAAGTCAAAAGCAAGATGCTTGCCACGTCAAAGCGATAGTTAAACTTAGCCTTAACATCCGAGCGATAACGTATGCTGTATACGACGGCGGTGGGCAGATGTTCCTACGCGGCATTCTCTTCGAAAAGCAAACCAGAAAATTTCGGGAAAGCATCTGGTGCCGTATATACAGAGTAAAATGCAATTCAACTGTATATGTTATGAGGCTGTCCATCGCAGCTTGTCCAGCAGTCGACACACAATTTGAATTTTTCACTACCACCATGGCGTCGCGTCGTGAGCAGCGCCGCAGCCTTAACAACTCGCTGATCAGCGGCTCAATATCTCGTCATGAATATGAAGAATTGCTGCCGTTTTTGACATCCCCTCCCTCGACGCCGTCGCAACACGAATCTGCATCTAATGCTCATCAACCTCAACCACAGCCTAGTGTCGTCGCCTCATCGACTACTCCTCACTCCAGCACACAGCGCAATGTCCGCTTCGCCCATGATGTAAATACTTCCCCTCCAGAGACTCCTTTACAGCGCAGGTCCGATGTGACAGCCACGACGCCTCCACCTAGCGTCTTTAGTGTGGCGGAAGACGGCCGTGTTGTGGTTCACAACGGCACTTTTTCCTGCATCATGCAAGACACTCAGGTTGTCGCGACGGCGGACCGTAACACTTGTGAGGTCTACGTCATGTGTTGTACATGGCAGCCTGAGGGTCGTTCACAGCCACAAGCAACATGGTATGTGTCACAACGATTTAGCCAGTTTGAAAGGTTGCATAAGGCGTTAAAAAAGAAGTTCGCGCGTTCATCAATGGTTTTATTACCCCCGTTTCCAGCGAAGTATCATTTGACAGATCGACTTGAAAAGAGAAAGCAAGGACTAGGAATGTACATGCCACGATTACTAGAAGTGTGTACGCAACTACCCAATGCTCAGCTAATGCCAGAGCTGGACGAATTTTTGGATATTTCGCACCAGGTGCAAATCTTCCAGTCTCTGCGTCCTAGTAATTTTGACCCTCCTACCGTGAATGCGACTCCGCCTGTAGAAGCATCGTTGCTCTTCCCCGCATCCTCAAGTCCTGCAGTACTGCCCTCACAGCCGATGGCTCCTCCTATGGATGCGATGGAACTTACTCAAGCCGAAGGTGCGATCAGGCTCCTTGCCAGTGCAGTGCGCGATTGCCGAGGAGACGTTCGTGGTAACAGCACAGTGCAGCATCATTTGGGTGTATGCGTGCAACTCGCACCCGGACTCCAGTCTTCTGCCGATGTGGAAAACCCATTTGCAGACGCGGAACTCATTCCACGCGCAATGCAGTGCCAAGACGACCTTCAGCGGGCGGTTGCGCTGTATAATGATGCGCTTCTTGCTGCATCGGGTGTTGTCCCATCCCAACAGCAAGTGCGAGGAGCCGAGTCGCATGTCCGAACTCAGCAAATGCCGGTGAGTAATGTTATTCCTGCGAGCGCCGCGTAATGAAGTGCTCATAAATAGCACATAATCGCTTGTCAAGTTGACTCCCAAATCTATCTAAAACCAATAATGTAAGTTGAAATTTGTGTGTGTTTTTTTGAAATACTGCTATCTGCTCGTCATCCAAAAGATACGAGTAGTATTGGAATTGTGCAGCAACGTGCTAGTACCCAACGCCACTTTTCGTTCACTACCCTCGTTCCACCGCTGAGCTTCCTTCCGTCAATGCGCATAAGTAAAATTTGCAAAAAAAAATTTCCAAAGCGTCCAATCCATTAATGGTTAGACACCATAGCTAGGCTGATACGAGTTCTGCTGGCCCGGAACGTAAGGAGGTGGAGCCTGAGCACCACCACCTTCCTGTGCAGACAGCGCATACGTCTCTGTGACAGCAAGCAGTGAGTCGTTATACAGCCCCATGGTCGTCTCAAGGTCCTCCTGACACTGCATGGCACGCGGGATCAAATCGACGTTAGCGAATGGATTATCCAAATTTGCTGAAATCTGCAAGCGCGGTAGCAGCTGCACGCAAACTTTAAGATGGTGTTGCACTTGCGGATCGCGGCGCAAGTCACCACGCGCACTACGAATGGATGCGTTTAACAGCGCCACTGCCTGTTCCGTGTGACACAGCTCCTCCTCATCCAACGGCGTAGGCAGTTCTGTCGGCAAACGAGTCTGCTCGCGAGCAGCCATTCCCTCAGCACCGCCAGCATTTACGTTTAGCGCACGAGTAAAGCCACCACTTGCCACATTGGGTTCTTCGCCACTATTTGACGCGAGCTGACGGCGATACTGCTCAACTTGGCGCGATACATTTAAAAAGCGATCCAGCTCGGGCACGTTTAGATTCTCAGGAAGACGAGCGCACAACTCAAGTACCTGCGCTACGTATCGTTCCAATCCCCGCTTACGCTCCTCTACAATAGCACTTGAGTTGCCAGATTTTCCTTTGAATACTCCTCCAAGCACATGTTTGCGAGGGAAAAAAGGAATCGTTGCCACTGCAACTGGAATCTTCCGCTTCAAGTCCTTGTGTAGCTTTTCAAATACGCTAAAGCGGTGAGATACCAGCCACGTCGTAGACTCACTCGAGTCTTTTGGCTGCCATTTGCAACGCAGCACATACACTGTGTATTCCATGTAATTGTCGTCCTGGAGGATCTGTGTACGGTGCATTTGCGCATCAAAGTACCCATCGTGGATTACTATATGGCCCTTTTCATTGGAAAATGTGCCTAAAGGTGCCTTCAGCGTCGATGCGCTTCTCTGCTGACGCGATCGGCCACCGGATCCGTAGTAGCTTGGATCAGCGGCTGCAGCAGCGGATTCGTCACTTGTGGTAAGCAGGGAGCCGCAATCGTCGCAATGGTTGCCATTGGCCGTGTTGTTTGTAGCACCGCAAGCTGGACAACGGATCTGGATACCGTACACCCCCGCAGTATACAAACGACTTAATGACTCCTCCTGCTCGGCAGTGAGCGCAGCACCAGACGGGACCGCATCAGGCTTCTCGAGAAGAAATGGCACTAGCTCATCGTACTCAGATTGAGTGATGGCACCACACAGGAGAAGGTCGTTCAGCTGCTCTAGCTGTTCGCGGTTCTCCTGCGAGACATTATCGGGGATCTTCACCACATGCACCTGACCTGCAGGAGTCTGTACACTGTTAACCTGTGCAAGCCCACTCAGCAGGCTGGCACTGACGTTAGCAGCCTCCAGCAGCGCCTGTTCCTTGCGATATTCAGCCTCCTCGCGCTCCCGCTCCATTCGCTCTTCAAGCTCCTTTGCCTCAGCAATAGCTCGTAGCTCGGCTTGGCGCTCGTGCTCCAAAGCAGCAGTGGCCTCTGCAGCAGCAGCTTCGGCTTCAGCAACTGCAGCCGCAGCTTCCTTTGCAAGTCGTATTGCTTCTTCCTCTGCAATACGAGCTTCGGCTTCCATGCGGAGACGGTCATCTTCGGCCGCAGCGCGGGCAAAGCTTTCGCGACGTGCGATGTCAGCAGCCAATCTAGCTTCCTCTTCGCGACGCTTCGCCTCCTCAGCCTGGCGCTTAGCCTCGGCAGCACGTGCAGCTGCCAGAGCAAGCATTTCTTGTTTCTTCGATTTGAAAAGACGGCGTGCCGTCATACCACGATATAGTGCTTGTACCACCACCACAGCGGAGCGCTTTTTCTTGAAATCGCGACGCACTGACAGAGCACGCCACCAGCGCTGAATTCGCACCACCGAATTACGGCGAAATTGAATACGACGCAGCAACTTCGAAAAGCTGTTCTGCGCGACAACCTTCGCCAACCCAACACGCCAACGGCGACGGGCTAGCCACAACTTCATGCGTGACACGATGTGCGGGCCTTCTGTGGCCCAATTAATTTTTAATATCGAGTCAAGCACAGATATTTTACCAGCTTTGAAAAACAGCTTTGTTATTCCCAACTTGTATGCATCCATGGGTACTTGGAATGCCCACAAAATAGCCGTAATAAGTGTCGGGTCACTCTGGTTTGCAAACAATCGTTGAGCATCAGAGGGCATAAATTTTTTGTAAGCGCCCACCAACTCGCTATAGCTTACACGGGTGGGCAGGCCCACTTTAAGCACCTGAGCAGTCTGCATAATTCCTTGGCAACGCAGCTGGCCCACAACATAACGAGGGTCAAACATGCCCACGCGCATAAGAGCGTTGGGCTTAATGCAGCGAATAAAATTACATCGTGTTGCATCCAAAGTATCCACAAGCTCCTGCATTTGATTCGAAAACTTAGCCGCCACACTTTTTGTCAATTTCCTCTTGCCTGGACGACTATTATCAGGCTCCTGATAGAAAAATGCAGGCACTAATTTATTCGACGAGCCGGAGAAGAGGTTCGACATATCACCAGGAATTGAATCATTATTTTTGTCGATGAATGCACCGATCGTGTAGCTCACAGCGCCAGCAAAGTGCCTTACGATAAACATATGTTCCATATCCTTTGGGTGCGGACGCGGGAAGTACGGATGCTTAGAATGTTTTGTATGCAGTGTACGCAGGAATTTGGTGTCACTAGGCTGTGGATTCATAGCCTCTGCATCCAATAGCGACAAAATACCGTTGGGCTTTGAAGCAATAAGATCAACACATTCGCGATTGTCGGGCCATTTAATTTTCCCCACAGTAATACCCTCACGCTTGTAAAGCTCCATTTCGGCAATAAACACTTGGTTGTTAAATGTAGCCTGCAATACCTCATTCGTGTAATTAATGAGTAATTGTTCGAAATCGTTGCGCTGGAACGACTCGAAACCAAAGATATCTAGCACACCAATGTACGGCAACGGATCAGGATCATGACCCAAAGACGAGTTTACCTGTTTGATTACCCAATCAAACATGCGGCTGTAAAGCGCTTTGGCAATAGCGTCACGCGCGTACACGGCAGCCTGCTCATTACGACGTACTGTGTACGTCTCTTCACGTGTCACAATATCGCGCGTCAAAATCACCTTCCACAGGTCCTCTTCCTTTACGCCAAGTAAAGTAGATGCCACGACGATAGCACGCTTTGCAGAAGCCTTTTCAATGACTGCAGCTTCGCCCTCGGGTGTATCTTCTTCAACAAATTCAATGTTACCGAGGTGGAGCAGACCAGCGATCACCGAAAAGATCACATGCTGAATCTGCTCATTAATACCAACGCAGCTCAAACCGCGCACCACAGCTTCAAAGCACGCGTGATCATCCGTCTCCTCAGCTATGTAGCAACCGCTCTGGTTGAGGTAGCAAAAATCTTCGGCCTTTGTGAGCTCAAACTCTTGACGAGCAGCAGACGAGGCACCGGCCAGTAATTGGTAAAAAATGTGAAAGTTGCGCTCTCCGTCCACTTGGTATACGAGGCGTGATTTTTCCAGTAGATACGTCTCCACAAATGCACCGGCAAGTTTAAATTCGCCGTCTGCCGTAAATTGCAGCTTCATAAACTTGCCAAAACGCGACGAGTTGTAGTTTCGAAGTGTCTTGGCGTTACCAAAAGCTTCTAGAATGGGATTTTGTTCAATCAAACGGTGGTCCAACGATGTGCCGTGTTCTTGTCGAGTCTTGGACATGCTTTCAATCTCGTCTCCCCGCGCCTTCTTGCCGTATAGACCACGGGTGGTTAAGTGACGTAACACAATTTTCGACGACTCGGTCTTACCAGCACCACTTTCACCACTGATAACAACCGACTGGTTAGTAGGTTGGTCCGTGCCAGAATTATAAACCATCTGCTGAAAGGCCATTTCGGCGATGGAATACGGGTGTGGCGAGCTGCCAGCAGTGTTAACAACCTCACTAATACGAGGATTAGACAAGTCACGCAACGGATTGACGGCAATTAGCACGTTGGCCATAAAAGTGTAGGGCTTCTGTCCACTGCCGTCACCACCATCAAGTTTACAGCGCTCTTCCAAATTATGTAGCACACCTGCTTCGTGAATGTAATAAAGTGATGTCATATCGTCGGCTTCGCGCGGATTTTGCGGCACTGCGAGACCACGGTCCACTTGCTGGATCTTGCCAGCGTGCGTGCGCACCGTCACCTTGAGGCCACCGATTGCCATGACAGTAGCCTTGTCCCAAACACGTTCGGAGCCAGGAACCCATATCACCTGCCCCACCTCCACGGGCAACAATTCGATATCAGCATCGGATTTCGAAGCCTGGCGGGCGATCGGAAGAGGTGTCGACATCGTGAAGTAGCGGAAAATTTGCTGCGGCTCACTAAACGATGCTTTAAAGACGTGAGACTTGAGCTTTGCGTAAGGCTTAAGACTCTGCAGGGATCGGAGCGGAGTCCAAGCGAACAGGCAAACTAAGGCTTGAAGTAACAATGCGGAAAGAATGTGAATCCCCCCCTCTTGATGATAAAATGCGATTGGCTTGATTTGACAGATCGTTTATTTTAAGCCTATCAAGTCGGTTTAGCTGTCGATGTTACGACCAACGCCACGGCAAACATGCAAGTAAGCAAGGTGAGAGAGAAGTTACTATATCATTCTTGTCGCATTTATACGAAGAGACTATACTGTCGCAACAAATTGCGCTATCGACTAAAGACTTAAGAAGTGGCTTTAAAGTTAGCTCAAGTGGCCGGAGAATCTAGTGCACTACAAGCTTGCCAAGTCGGAAAGATGGAAGCGAAACCTGTTCATTTCAGTTTGAAGCAGTTGCAAAGCGCTCCATACGCTTTTGTCGTTTCTCTTCGAGCTGTGTTTTGGCAACAGGAGAAACAGAACATTAGAACTACATGTCAGCGACCGCTCTTTGATAGTGATAACTACGACTGATACACGAAGCTGTGGACGCACCAACTCACTAGTCTCAAGTCCAAAGCGCTTGGCACGCTCTAAACGTCGCTTCTCTTCGGCTTTCAAACCAAAGCGCTCGGCCCTTGCCTCTTTTTTCTTTTCAAGCTATAAAGCCAACCGAAAAATGATAGCAAACACGTTACTCATACTGAGCACCTCTACATCAGACCTTACGTACTGTATCTTTTGTTTCCAACTGAAATCGCTCTGCTCGCTTAAGTCGCTTCCCGTTCTCTTCTTCCGCCACTTCACAAATAAAGTTGAATTAGCTCTCTCTATCTTGGTCTAAGCACCATGTTTTGATGCAAACTACACACCTGCACTAGGTAGATGAAAACGTTTTGCGCGTTGGGCCTACCACGTCACAGCACGACATTATTCGATAAGTATTTGTAATCAGATGGCCTTAAAAACCTTCCAACCACTAAACTCACCTTCTTATCGTCAAGGCTCAAAGGAATGCCAAATTTGGCGGCACGAACAGCACGTTTCTCTTTCTCCGTCATGGGCTGAGTTGCAATATCCACTCCCGGCCCCCTAGTTCTCTCCTGTGCTTTATCCATTTCAGTCTGCATCTTCTCACTAACCGGGGCAACAGCGGCTACATCAGGCATGTTTTCTTTCTTGTTGGCCTCTTTTTCGACAGGAGTAGTCGCGGGCTTTTCGGTAGAAGGCTCCATGTTTTTTGCAGGGAATTGGCTGTACAACTTCGTATTTTTCGACGGTTCCTGCGCTAAAGCAGCGCCAGTAGGAAAATCTTTCTTCTTCAGCTCAGTCTTCTTGGTTATTCTGGGACTTGGCACCTTAAGCTCCTCCATCTCCTGCGCCTCACTACCAAATTCTTCTTCATCGAGCGCTAGTTCCAGGCGCTGAATCAGCTCCGTCTTGAGACCGTTAAAGCTGAGCCCACGCAACTCTAGCGCTGCTCGTAGCTCGCTCACCTTCATCTTTTTAGGATTCATGGACGCCGCTCTGATAGTCTTATTAATTCTAATTATAGGGAGATCTAAGAATTACGCAACAAAAGGCATTACTAGCAACCTTTTATTTCTGAGCAACGTTTGCGTATACTACAGTATAGTGGAAACGTGGTATATGTCCTTCATTGGGCAATGTTACCGGTACATGTGTTACTGAAGTGTTAGCGACGATCAACAAACATCCTAATATCGTTTCGGAGCCGTAAAATCCTTGGTCCATTGGATCATGTCGATTGGATGCGAATCTTCCGACGCAGAGCTGTCCTCTTGCCACACCTTGATGGTCTTGTCCGCCTCGCAAGTAATAAACCGCCTGCGACAATGCACGATACCAAACATGTCGGATACATCGTACAGTAACCACATTTCTACAAGTGAACACTTACAAGCCCGTCTTGTCAAACGTCGATGCATAGATACCAGTCTCGCTATCCAAAGAACCAGGCTGCGCCTTTGTCGTATCGCTTTGGAAGCAGTAGCCTGTCTTGTAGTCCCAGAAACGCATGGAACCATTGTCTCCACAGGAAGCCATCACGCCGTCCTGGTTGATGGAAACCGAATTGATAATGGCATTGTGCGTCGAAAAATTGCGCAAAAAGCGACCCGCTTTCGCCTCCCACTTTTTCATATTGTCGGCAGCGCCCGACACGAACGTATGATCCTACAAACAATATGTTATCAACTACAATTGCAACAGATAAGATGAAAACTTACCGTCGGAGACTTTGTGACAGCGCGAACCGCCTTCTTGTGGTTCGTTAGTGTAGTCAATACCTTACCAGCAGCAAGATCCCACAACTGGAGAATGCGCAAAAAACAGACTTATCATACACACATTATGTCGCATGCACTAAGCTTAAATCCTGTGAGTGTACCTTGACTGTGCTATCGCTAGAGCCCGTAAGGATCTGCGGATCCGTTGCTTGCGTTTCCATGGCCCACACAGTACCCTGGTGACCTGAAAGTACGTGAATTTGGTTCTTCGTTCGCATATCCCATACCTATCGAACATACATTTATGGCAAGCCAATTAGTTCTTGTGCTCAAAGATATTCGCTTGAAATCGTCGCGTAGTCTTACTCGTGCAACAGCATCTCGACCACCAGTGACGAGAATATCAAGCGTAGGATGCACTTTAAGTGAAAAGACTCCCGACAGATGGCCATGGTAGCTACGTATGACTTTGTTGCACTCAAGATCCCAACACAGCACCTTTTTGTCTTCTCCAGCCGAGAACAGGTAAGGGTGACGCGGGCTTACCTCCAATCCCCGAATAGCATTGATGTGACCTGTAAGCGTGAGCTTGAGCTGTCCCGAGGCGAGGTCCCATACCTTAATAGTTCGATCCGCGGAGCCCGTGACAAACCAGTCATTAGTGGGATCCACGGAGATAGAGCGCACCCATCCAAGATGCCCAGCAATTACGCGTTTTAGCTTCCATGGCGCGTGCCACTTAGGTTTGGGCACCGCTGTTGCTCGGCGACGGACAATCGCGCTTGACCCGAAGTGGGCCGCCGCCTGTGTCTGCTTCTTGTATTCTACAACTGCCAATGGAACGTCAACGTTGACAGTTCCTGCCATTCTGTCGTCATTTAGCATAGCACGTAAGGAAGTGCAAATGGGAATTACAGAATCTGAGCCGATTAGTGTACTGGACGTACAGTTTTTGCTTGTTGATTGTCAGCTCCTCCTCGGCCTCTTTTGCCACTTGGTCGACGAGTGACAGCTTCTCTGTCGGTGTTAAGTCTTCGGAGGTGACAGAAATATCTGATGCTGAAGGAACAGGGTGGCCACCCGTGACCACATCTATTGGAACTGGGACAGGATCAGAGGATGAAAGCGTAGTGGCCTCAACTTGTGTAGATGTCAGGTCGACAGCTTCAGTCGCAGCCTTGGCCTCAAGCAATGCTTCCGGAAATTCCAACAGATAAGAGTCATACAATTTGGTACGCACACGCACTTTTTTGCTATTTGTAAGGCAATAAACATAGTTTAGGAGACCAATGCATCGACACACTGCAATTTATACATACCCAGGCGCGTAGTCATAGACCGACGAGGATCTGCGCTTTGTCAGCGCAAAGAATTCTGCCGTACGAAGCACAGATGCTTCAATTTGCTGCTGCACGTCAGCTGCTTTGGAGGATTTAACGCCAATCTTCGCCATTGTCGCCTAAAAAATTTTGTTTTTTGGGTAGAGCTCGAGTAGCACCTAACCACTCCGCAGATTTTTAAAAACATAACCACATACTGTGTTCTTCAATAATATGCTGGCAATTGCACAGTAAAGTCGATTATATACGTAAGACACCTGTATACATGTATGCCGAGAAAAACCTGTGGTAAGGCTTATCTTAGTTATAGCTCGATCAGTGCGATAGCGTGAGCGAACTTCTTATGGTTCGTGTTTTTTAAAGACATCCTCAAGGTTCCTTCCATAAAACTCGCTTAATTTATAGCATGTTTGTTGCTGAGGTGGTGCATGAAGAAGCACTTGAAAAAATCGACATATTTTGCTGCGCTGCACTTGCGCAGTGGATGTCTTCAATAACTGGTACCTGAGAGAGCTTGCCCTTCACATCAGGTCTTGCAAAGAATCGGAGAAAGCGTCGTAAAAAACATACTAATGGCAAACTTGCAAATGCAATAACTTTCGACTAGCTTGTTGAAGTTGCTATGGCTTTTTGCTTTGTTGATCTTATAATACGCGCATAGATACGCAGCGTGACAGAGATCGACTTACAAAATAAAAGCATCTGCGTAGTCATACATATCATCGAATATATAGGCTGCGATACGGCAAATGATTTTTCTTGGTCCAAATTATTTATCTTATAAATGACTTTAGCACACGACAGCGAGATGGTTGTACATCAGGCCAATCACTCTGGACCAATGTCTTAAGTAAGTTTAGATGAGTGACGTACAAGCACGCTAACAGCAACAGCGATATGTAGCTGGCAAGATACAGTAGGGCGACAATGATCTCTTAAGACAAACACTTTTTGCCAAGGACTACAATTCTGTCACGTTTAAGTCCCAAATATGTCAACTCTTGGGTTCAGAATGCGCACCAACTTAAGTCAAAGTGTCTTTTTAGACCTTCTTCGTATTTAAGCACTTATGCAATTTTGCTCGATAGCTTGCTCGATCCTAAAAGAATTCGGCAAACCTTAATTATCAGACAGAATGTATGCACGCCAAGATTTTGGTAAACCTAAATTATCGACAGAACTACTGCACGCCAAAATATTTTCACCTGGTTTTCGGCCTCAATGGTTTGACCACAACTTTTGTTGTGTATTGTTGTCCTCCATGACAATGCCATCAGTATAAATATCAAGAATGATTCATAAAGAAGCACGGTTGCCCAGGCGTTGAGATTTGTGGGGTCTTTGGCGATGATTGAACAAAATTACCGAAAGTCGCAGTCTTGACATTATATAATGAATGAATCACGCAGTAGATAATTTAAATTTAAGCGAGAGCAATTAAACTTCATAAGACAGAACCTTGATGTGTAGTGCAAATTTACATGTTCAACCACTTCATAGTGAGACGTGTGCACTTTCACACACGGGAAATCTTCCCTCGACGCTCACCTCATCAAATCACGATCCCTAGTCATAGCACCAGATGTAGGCGATCATAAAAATTGGATCCGAGTTAGTGAGCCCACGAGCACCAACCATCTTGAATGTCGAACAGCTGTCCATTGACGGTTTACTAGAGAGAGCGAATGCATCTGTGGCTGACCCCTTTCAAAAGAGCGAATTGAATCACCCACTCTATCGTCGCTGCTTACACTCGATAGAGCTGAGTGCAAAGTGGGCGTACATTTAGGTCATTCATGAACAGTGCCTTTATCAGGGAAAGACGCCACAGTAATATAGGTTAGTAAGCCTTAATAAAAGCTATATTCCTAAAGTCTGCGTCTACCTTGCTTGTAAGCAAGTACGTGTTAACACTAGCGAAACTCAGAATTTGCCAATTCATGCAGCTTTTCCGTGCGCTCCATAGTACTCAGGTAAAATGATTTCTCGAGTGAGTGCCCTGATATTAGCCCGCTTTCTCCGACAAGAGAGTGTAAACGTCACGCGTACTCGATCATCTGTGACCATGACCGCTTAGTAGACACTTGACCATCTTGATCGAAAAAAGTATACTTTTACTTACCTTTAATTAAAGGTAAAAACTTCGAATTTACCAGCTTGAACCCCACAGCAAACGCTACTCCCACAGCCACCGGAGTCTGTGCTACCTAATCATATGAGTGATAGCTTTGCTTAAAGAACTCGAGTGCCATGAGGCAATTCAGCTGCTTGGCAGGAAGGAGGTCGGCTAATGCAGCCGCCTCCTTTTGCCACAGAAGCCACTAAGTCGTTCGAGCTGTGCGAACAGCTCGCTCAGCAGATGCAAGATGGAAAGTATTAACGCCCAAAACCTTTGCAAGGGTCTAGGTGGTCAAACTGTCCGGTCTGCCGACAAGTGTTCCCAGATATGACAGGGTCACACAGCGGAAGAAGTGTGCAGGAAGATATAAGATTCCTTACAGTTTTCTACACCCGGTCTCAAGCATACAGTGTATGCAACTTTGAAGACATTATGTACTACAATGTCATATCCTAAGTATGTGCACCAAACTAAACTATGTTTTTAAATAGGGAGCCGCTAACCACTTCCCCCCTTTTCGCTAGCCAGCCCCCTTAATACAGTACCCCTATCCTAAACATTATAATTTCTTCTACTTGAAGGAAAAAGCATTCTACAAAATCATCCCTCTACGCAGACGCTTAGCATTGCAATCAAGCGCTTTGAAGAATGTGTAGTTCAAAATTGGCTGGTAAAACATACTTATTAGTTGCTGTGCATTAAATATATATGGCGTCTACTGTTCCGAGCACGAGCAAAATCGTATATGAACGCATTGAAAACCTTGGCAAATTTGCAAAGTCGGGCAGTGTGAGGTGCAAATTGTTAAATACTTAATTATACGCATTGCGAGGCAATAATCCGCGCTTATACTACACACAGGTTTGAAGTGTTTGTGCGCAAGTAAAAACCTAAAGTATCTGTGTGTAATTAAGCGTAATACTATACTGGTCTTTGCTTTGGAATCCCTATTTGCGGCACTCCTACAATCGTAGTCAGCGTTTATTTTGCCCGGATTGTCAATTTATGGTCCGGGGTTAAGGCTGCTTTAGCCCTTAGGCGACTCGCCACGAACAATCTGGTCGTTCCAACTTTTTGGTGCGCACATACCAACGTAATTGAAGCCTCAGTAAACTTCCATGCAGCATTCACTTGTTCAAAAATGTTCAAACTCTCAATAGCATTGTTAACCTGAGTCGCCAATTTCAACATTGTAGACTCGTAAAAAATCACGAAGCGAGCCGGATATGAGAAGCAAAGACGGCAGCAATGCAAAATTTACTTTCTTCCCGATGCGTCAAACAACAGAACGAAGCCAAGAAGACAAAATATAAGCGCAAGCTTTATTTTGTGGCAATCACAGGAACGAACGACCTCCTGATGCCCCTACTTGCGAGTGAAACTATCATGGAATCTGGTAAACAACATCATATGACCTGGCGTCGCATAAGTTTAGATAGTGATGGCTACTATTTTCAACGAAAACCAAGCGGGTGAAATCCCCGTTTTCTATATCCTACAGAACATTGGTGTTCGCTCCAGCCAAACATAGATCTTCATTTTATACTACATAAAGGAGGGGGGGTGATCAGCGAAAAAGGGGGTTGGTTAGCGGCTCCCTATTAGATTTAGATTGTTGCGAGATTTTCGGAGATGCCTAAATTGCAGTAGCGCATTTATTAGTCTCAGAGTGTAAATTTGATAAACTTCCAAAGTACACCAAATTGGTCTACAGCTTTGGAATTTAACTTCTTTACACGCTTCAAGTGTGTTCGAGGCCAATCGCCAGATGTATTTAGCCAACCTCCTCTTAAAATCCTGAATATATGAATTTTTGCTTAAGCTTCAAAATTTTTTTGTATAAAGGCATACATTAGACATTTATATCTCTGGTAAACTGCGATTATGTGGCAGTCACGCGCTGCAGCATCGCCTGGTGCGTGCGCGGCAAAAGCATGTCTTCTACCAGCATAGTGTAATTTTTGAAAACTGCAAACACGGAACACCCTAATGTTTGAAGCTCCATACGATCGAAGCGAAAAGTTGCCGATACTGAGTGTACAAGAGGAAAACAAGACTGCACCGAGATCCGTCCATTATCGTCTGTATACAAAAGTAAGTAACATCGCAGCAATCCTGGTGAAGATTAGCTTTATACAAATATCATACCGCTGAGAGAAATTCCCGAACGCTTTCAATTGCGTTTGTCGTTTTCGATTGTACCTCGATAACGGGAAGAAACTTTGAGACCTGCAGCATCGATGCCAAATTCAATATTGAAAAAGGTTATAAGACGAGACAATAGCGTAGTATGTACATACACTGAGGGATAATTGCTTGCTCATATAGACGGTAGCTGGAAACGACTTCGTAATTGTGCGGCATGAAGGCTGAGTGTACACCAGGGTGCGAGGACGAGGACGCAGATCGCGTTAAATTCAGGCAAGCTTTCGATAGAAATTCCAAACCAGTCCTGGAACGTCATTTCTTCTTGTCTAACACTCGTCTGAAAGTACCCATCGTCGAATTCAGTGGCAACTCTGACCCTTTCATCAACTGAGCTTAAAGCGATTTTTAGCCTCTCCGGCCTTTTTAAATAGCAAAATTAGAGCCTCAAACTCAGAATATGACAATATAAACAACTTACAGAATTTTTGAGTATGAGTTGTCCCATATTAACACAAGCGTCCCTGTGCTTGTAGCCTTAAACGATTCACTTTGCTCTCTTACATGGGCTTGAGTGCGATGCAAAGGAACAATTTGATTCCATCCTTCTCTACTATTTTTTTCGTAAAATCGGGCGGCAAAGTTTATTTTCGTGTTTTTTAGTCGAAAACTTCCATGCTAACTCTCCGCTTTTCGTAAGCTCCACGGACAAAATATGATTCGACTTTGGATGCATTGCCACCTCAGTATTGTGATCTGCAACAGCAGTCACTTCGGTGAGCAACGACACTACATCACGCGCAGTCGGTTACGAATTCACATGGCACGCCCGTTAGATGATGGGGATATTCGCAGTTATGTTACATAAGTGCTCGTCAGCTGATTTTGGAGGCGGACGCTTTAGGTTGTGAGGCTTACGATAGCTTAATAATGCCCCAACACAATTCATGTTAGCGGCACGAGTGTCTTTTCAGCAGCCAGTATCTTGTAGCATCGGTGCAGAGGAATACCACGTGCATTTTTTCTTAAAAGTCACCTTCGATGCGTCGAAATCGGCCGGAACAATCGACGTGGTCATCAAGAAGTGCACAATAAGGTTCGAATCCAACTCCGTTATCTTCGTGTTACCCTTTTGTAGATCAGTGCAGGTTTTTGCTGTGTTGTCCAATCACACAAACCTCCTCTCATGACCCAAGAGAAGAAATGAAAAGTCTCCTCGACTCCACTTACCATTGTCGAAGCCTACCAAAGAAACATCAAAACGTAGATTTTGCGCCGCTTTCCAGATTTTTACCGTATCTGAAGGGAGCCAGCGGGATATGCCAGGGACCCGAGTCGAAACATCCACCTGCATCTCACAGTGGAAATTGGGCACATTGGCGAGGCGGGGACAGATATCGTCAATTTTGTTTTATAGTAGCGCAGGGGCTTGGTCTTTTTCTGTCTTATCGGTAAATATGTAAAAGTAGTAGGTTTTTAGCTGACTATTTCAATTACTTTGAGCTCACCTCTGCAAATAAGAAGCCGCAAAATTTCTCTATTTTCTGTCACCACGGCATGGTGAATGGCCTTCCAACCACCCGTATCGCAAGACAAACGCGAACATTAGCGTTCTATAGATTCAAGTTGGTTCGACAGTCAAATGCCAGACTGCCATTTAGTGTAGGTTACGAGGTCGTACCAATAAAGACTTAACGATTGCTGTGGAATTACGATGAGCAAACTTCAACGCCAAACGCATCGCACGATTGCCTCGAACATCTCGCGTCTTTAGTGCTCTTTGACCACCCGACTGCAGACATTCTTCAACCTGTTGTAAAGTTCCATTTTACTTGCATCAAGGAAGAGATTGAAAATAATAAAGCTTTCTAATCAATTATGAGACGGCAGTTCAAACCGACCCAAAGAGCTACTTGAAGAGAAGTTGGCTCGTGAATTTCGTCCAAGCTGCTTTTCTTCATCGCAAATGATAGCTGCGAACGAGTGGCGGATTGGGACGAGCCATGTGGAAAATAATAATGTTGCCGTTTTCAATTTTTTTCAAAAGAGCATAGCTTATTCTTCATATAAAGAATTCTCATGAGAAGAACGTAAAGTATACATGGTAGTATTTAGATTTTTTTAATAATCGACATACATAGAATGTCCGATCTTACTGCACAAAATCCGTTGAGGTGCAGAAGGCGCGCAGTGTTTAAACTAACTTGGTCATGGCTCCCATCTCAGTGATATCGTATAAAGAGTTTGCGCTGCAAACCTGCAGCCTTCTCAATACGAGACGGTAAATGCTTGTAACATTATCAAATGTAAAATAAACACACGTGATTGTTATACAGTATACATTCGTGAGACTTTTGCGGCAATAAAAGTGCATCGCCAAGAATAAAAGGTGCTACTCTCACAGCGGCGCGACATTGCAAAATACAAAGCACTCCAAAATTTATGACATTCTCTCAACATCTTGAACGAAAACAAAGCATGTTAAGCGTCAATTACTTATCGTAGAATTTATATCCACCTACTTAATTTGGTGCCACCATAACAATATATTCCGGTAATTTTTTTAATGTACGTACTCAAGTGGTAATGGACGTACTCAAGTGGTAATGTACGTACCCAAGTGGGCCGCCTATATCATCATTGCCTCGTCAGAGATGAGTTCCTCAGCAGGTGAGTCATCAGCTGTGCCCGATTCATTTTGAGTGTCCCAGATGAGGTCAAATAATGCGCTGCTCAGCTTCTTGTACACTTCTTGGAACTTGAGACACGCGCCGCTAGTACGCCGGAATTCGACCACACAACACCCCGGGGCCTAAACAGCAACAGAGCGCACAATTAGCTAATAAGTTAGTAGCTAAAACAAAAAAGCAACTTCAGGCAAGCAGTTTAAAACTGCTAATACAATCGCAAAGCTTGCTCCAGTCGCCTTCACAAGAGCTCCGTACATTTTCGCGTGTGTAGATGCGCACAGCAAAGCCAACGTCTTCCGTGTCTGTCGACATTATAACCTTGATTTTAAAGCGGTCCTTGTGCACCACAAATTGCGCTGAGTGCTCCGTCAACACTTTTTCCACCCGAGTCTGCAACTCCGTAGCTGCTCGGCTTGATTGAAAGCTTGTGTAAAGCGCCACATTGTCAGTTGGATACGTTGGTGCCTTATTCGAACTGATTTCTGCAGCTACAGGTTCTGTGTCCTTCGGTATTGCCATTGAGCGTTCAACATCCATGTTAAAAGGGTCAAATTCTTCATTCTGGTGCTGCAGACGCTGCTTCGATGCCACTCGCAGCTTCTCCTCTCGCTCGTTGCGCTTCTCCTCCTCTATTTGCAGCTTGCGACTAAGCAGCTCTAAGCGCAGATGGTCAGAAGTAACATTGCTCTCCTTAAACCAAGAATGTGCCTTTATCTCCTCAAGGGTAATCCTTTCTTGTGGGTTTACGTTAAATATGCGCGTCATGAGCGATTTGGCACCAGGAGAGAATGTGGCTGAGCGGCCGTGGGCGGCCCAAAAAGCTTCATGCTGCTTGGCTGCGCATGCTCGAAACCACCAGTCCTGATTAGTGGCAATCTCAAAGGGTGGAAAACCCGCCAGCATGATAAATAATACCACGCCGGCCGACCAGACGTCGGCGGAATTTCCTTCATAAGGCAGACACGACAACACTTCCGGGCTCATATATCCTTTAGTGCCGCATTGTGTGTACAACTCGGATCCAGCTCCTTTAACTACTTCTTTCAGACCAGAAAGTCCAAAGTCTGCAATCTTTAAAGCAAAGTTTTCGTCCAAGAGCAAATTCTCCGGCTTAATGTCACGGTGATACACTCCTTGAGCGTGGCAAGCCTCTAGACCAGCCACAAGTTGCTGGAAATACGTGCGTGCAATATTCTCTGAAAAAAAGCCAGTGTACATCATGAAATCAAAAAGTTCGCCACCCATGGCCAATTCTAGCACAATAACAATCACTTGCTTGCTGATGCCATTCTTTTTGCGATATGGCACATTATTGTGAACTGATAAAAGGCGTAGTACGTTATTGTGCGAGACGCGTGACATGGCTTCCACTTCACGATACACGTTGATTAAACTCTTGCGATTAAGCTTGGCCATGTCAATGATCTTGAGCGCTACGCGCTGGCGGGTAGCGGTATCCACACCAAGCTTCACCTTGCCCTGCAGGCCCGAGCCCAGCGTTTGTAGCACCAGATATTGCGCCAGCATGCGCGGCTGCTCCAATAAATCGGCGTCATTTGTATACTGTTGCTGCTGTGAGTGCTGAGCAGTCGCCACGGGTGCAGAAAGCACGGAAGCCATCGTGTACAAGTTTGTTTTCTTTAATGAACAATATAGGTTGTTTATATATTATTGAAAATTAACTAGTGCACAATTTCAGGAAATGGAGATTCCTTTCAAAAGGAAAACCATATCAGCTGTAATTAAACTTGAGCAGCAAAAATTGTCTTGTCTACATTCCGAAATTTGCCAGCTACCCTACAAGTGGAAAGACAAGCCCAAGCTTGCTCAGCTGCCAAGTCGCCCCGCTCCGCCCTCCCCTAAACGAGTCGCCCAGAGCCTTACCCCCGCCCCCATAGTTCGCGTCCTTCAAACAGTTAGGCGTCTACAGTTTACTGGAGGCTTATCCCTGCTGGAAGACCGGAACCAAGCGCGCTAAGCCATACCGAACGGTATCGACTGGACTCGCTTGAACTACATCTTAGTGCGACACACTCATCAGAACGATGGGCGTACTGATCTGAGTCAACAAAAAGCTTAATTCCACAAAGAGTGGAAAAAAGTATACTTTGTAGGCTGCACCTTCACTATGTCCGGGTATTGAGGTACCTTTCGACTAGTGTTGATTAAAGTGCTAGAGACGCCGTATGTGCGCTTCCTCTGTTTCGTACGCTACACTCGAAACCATGACGGGCCCTCACCGCGACAATGCTTGGCGCCAGGCATGACAAAGCAACGCACCACGGGCCAAATTTTCACGCCCTGCCGACGCCATCTTTGAAAAGGCGGAGGCAGCCTTGCTGGACCCCGACCGGGACTAAAAGGACAAACGCTGCGCTGCCCTGGCAGGGGCTCTGCAGCAAGTGTCCCCCGAGCTACTTCTACCCATGTGAATTCCAGCTTGAGGGGCTAACCACCGCCTTCTCGGACACCGAAATCATGCATGGTATTGCTGGGTTCGACTTTACAAAACGTCACGTGAGCATCAAACCTCGACAATCCCCGCGACTTCAGGGCAGTCCGTAACGCTGGGATCAGCTTTCAGTGTACCGATCGGAATCTTATTACGAAATTGGAGTTGCTGTGACCATATTTGCTCGCAAGTTCAAAGTCCAACCGTACTCAAAGTTTTCCCATTGGTACTACTTGGACTTACAACGCCTTCCAGAAGACGCATCGAATGGCACCATTCACAACTGGTTCGTCAATGAAGGCACGCCACCGTGTTTATCACTACGGCTCACACAGTAAAAGGGTCTACGTTCTCGCAGCCGACGGGTTTTCTTCAAGCAAAAGTCACCCTCGGCGTCGGTGATACTAACCAATCGCATCCCACTCCTTCAAATTTAGTTTACTGTAAAAGGCTGAACAGTGGTGCATCACCGTAATTGCGCCTTCAAAAGCGTCACCCTATGGAGCTTCGGGCTAAGGTACGCCAGGCTCGTCGACCTAAGCCTGCACCTTCAAGCCCTGACAGCGACAAAACCGGCAGCATACTGCCTGCATTTGCCGACAAGAGTGACGCCAGCGATAGTGACGCGATGGTCGACGTCTCCTCGTCAGAAAGAGAGCCACATAGTGGGGATCAATCTGACGACGAGTCTTCTCAACTAAGCTCTATGGACGGACTCGAATGTGCGATTGTGGCCAGCCCAACGTCACGACAGCACTGCCGTGTTTTTGATGGGTGCAAGTCAGGCCACTGACTGTACACTGAACCGCATTTAGCGGGCAAAGTGTATGATCTCTGGCACTATTGCAGATCCAGCGAAAACCCGATAGTTGCTTCGTTTAACTCGTATGAATGGCTGAGTGATAGTCTAGGGGGCTCCAATCAACGAAACCAACACCCCATTCTCTAGGAAAAACTGAAGAGCCCGCCGCATTCTTACCCATCTATGTGAAGCTACGGAAAGGGCCCTCACTTCGACGGTTCGACAAGGCAACGTCGAACAATGTCACTTTATTAATTTTGCGCAATCATTCAAGATTTTCTGGGCTGATTGTGCTTGCTGACCGATAGAAATGATGATAGCGTCAGTACAGGCTCAGCTCAGTCTTCACCGCGTACTACTCAACACCACGGCGCAGAACGACTTTCACCACCTTAGCACTAAGGCGTTTGGGCATGCCGTCCTCCGCGAAACATCAGCGCAAATTTGTGCACTAAACGAGGAGTGCGGTGTATTTGAGCATATCTCCGGGTTCAGCAAGATCTTGATCTACTGACAGTTCTGGGACAGATGTGTGCAATTCCAGCTCAAGCTAAGACCGACAAAGGCTGACCTGGCTCTTCAAATTATTGCACCCAGTATCAACGCCGATCCGCTTAAGCTAAGCGCGCTCACTGGAAAGGTAGCATCGGCATTGTCTCACCCACTCTGGATATTATGGTATGACACAACCCTACCCAACATGATAATGCACCCTTAATGTACCACCTTTTGGCAGGGCCTCTCCCGATAGACCTTCGCTCCATAGTTGAGTACTTACGATCCTAGGCCACTTTGGTGGCCCCTTCTAGTCCCACTTACCTCTGAAGGGGGATAGACCTTGAGAGGGTTTCTCTTAACGCGAATGACCTTAATAATATTACACAACGTACTTTGAACTTCTTCCCAAACAAGTTCCACATCGTGTGCTTTCAAGAGACAAAATCACGGGTATATAAAGCTTTGTGCGAGCAAAACACAACTGAAGTACGACCTCACAGCTGAACCCTAGCTTTTGGTCACATGGCAACATGACCAGCTTCACAAAGCACAATGAAGTGGCATTGCTACTCACACCTCCCCAACCTTCCCGACGTCACACGTCTTCATGTGTCCTCTATGAAAAAACTGCACCGCTTCTTGCGAGGCGAGGCATTTTGAGGTTTGTCGTAACCGACATTCACGTAGTCTATGCTCCGGCCCAGCTAAACAGCGGTCAGACATTTTTGCAGCCCTCCCGCGCACATTCAAAGAGGACTTTCAACACCTTGTGCTCGGTGGTCTGAATACGATTTGTGTCAAAAAGCCAAAATTTGTGAAAGGATAATTCCCGATAGGGCAGCCTTGAGAGAATGATGGCTTCAAGGCAATCTACCGGTTTTATCAATTTACATACTGAGGTGTTTCGGAAGAAATTAAACTGGATATAGTCCCTGTCTAAATTTTTGAGTTAGATCAAGCTGCTTTTAAGTGGAATAAGTCGTGCAATAATGTGCTTCCCGCCAAAAGAATGGTGAGCCTATCGGTTTTCAAACCGGTTTGCATTTTGAGGAGACCGGAATGGATACTGTCAAAGCCATTACCAAAAGCTAAATTTAGTGCATACACAGCTTACACTGAGGCCTAAAGATACTTGTAAAGTCGACATCATAACCACTCGATTATCTCTCAATATTGGTTGCACCATAGTCCCTCTTTTAGACGCGTAAAGCAAGCACTTTGTCTGACTCCTCGATCGAATTAGGCTTATTGACCCGTTTATAGTTGCACAGCAACGCTAAATAGACGTTACCACCCATGCTTTTAATTATCCCGTCGCTAGCAGAGACCAATAATTGCCTGAGCTAGGTTTCAGTCTGTGCCATCAGCAAGAACCATCTCCATCATACTTTGTCGAAATGATATAGTACCTGGATTCCGCTAATTAAACAAACGTTAAATTCCGGGTGCAGACGCAGCGTCTCAATCTGATACAATTGAGCGTAGTAAACTATGTAATCGCTAGATTTGGCTGCAAGGTAATTATGCTAATATAATTGTGTGGATGTTGAAAAAATGAGCTCGTTTCGTCAGCCTGTTTTTGAAGACATTTCCAAAATTATTTACATTCAAAGCTTTAAAAAGACTAATCATAAAATCCATATAATATACTTGCCATCGATTGGGCACAACAGCAAATACGGTGAGCGCTATTCTCGCGAATATTTGTTGGTATGCTTTTGAAAACGACATAAGTTTGACATGCTTGGCAAAAAGTACTTCTGTCACGTGCTGGCCTAGATAATCACGAGACGCCATGGCAAGCTTTTTAAATAAAACGGCGTCATAAAAGTTCTTCTCAGAGGGAAGACACAGTCGATGTAAGGCACTGAAAAACTGGAAGTACATCAAAGTATCACAGATATTAAAATGCCTGAGCTCGTTAGATAAATTCGCTCATAGGGTTGCATGATTGAATATGTAGGTAAGTTTCTTGGCGATAACTTCCTGCAAAACTCAATCACCGATGAGAATGATTGTTCCATTAAATGCACTGCCGAAATATCATCTTTTCCGGCTTTAGATATTAAACGAAGTAGTACAGGCTTACCACTCGCGATATCCTGCCACGACAAATTGAGAATTTGGACATCACATTCGCAACTAAATCTCTGATTTCGTGAAACACTTGTACATCGGCTAAAATTTTGTTAACACAACTTGAGCAGCTATCAGGCTAGCCACTGGAAGCACATTTATTGTCTGACTGTCGGCATAAATAAAAGTGACCAATCTTTTTAGTACACCTGCATTATACGCTGTTAAGCGAGTAGTTCAATCTCTCAAGCTGATAACCTTGTTCTTGCGCTCTCTAGAATTTGTCCTTGGTAAGCTACGATGTGTCCAAAATTGCTACCTTCACTTATTTTATTGGGTCTGTGCTGGCGTGGAATGGCTAGTTTAATGTCTGGATGTGCGAAAAGTGATGGACTTGCTCGACGCTCGTTGATTACATTGAAGCCGACCATATCTCTGCCAGTGAGCATTATAATATCACTGAGACAATCCTTGGTAAGCTTCGTAAGTGAACAAATCGGAGCTGCGACTACGGGCGAAGTAGGAGCACGCACCCAAAAATGGTTCGAATTCGAGCTATGTGCGTGGTAGTATTCATTATTAATGTTTTATTCTGCTGGAATTCATGATTGACCGACAAAATCGCCTAGGCAATAATTTTCAAACTTAAAAACGTACATTTTCTTCCCTATTTATGAGCAAATGAGTCTAGTTCAAACATAACTAATTAAGTCTGATCAAGCAACGGATTCCTGACTTAGTATAGACATACGCCTGACTTTATGAATTATTTATGCTCATTTACATTGCTCTTTTACGCTCTATATAAGTACTATTGCAGAGTTTCCTTGAACAAGATTGAATAATGAGCTGATACCATACTAACGTTTTTATAATGCCTGCAACCAGACTCTTATCATAAATGGAAACAACACCTTTAACAAGATGGATGCTAAGGTTACGAGCACAACACACAATCCACACGGCTAGCGCAATGAGATCTGGTTTGGAAAAATGTGCTTTTTATATTAAATACTGCAAGCGAAGCAAGACAATGAATCTGCAGAGCACGTCAACGTAAATAATTACATAGGGCTATCTGCTGCCGATTAATCTACTGATCTGAGAGGCCTCTACGAAAGAGACAGTTTGCAAATCGCATCTTATTGTACAGTGCACGCACGACCGGCTCACTAGCTTGTGATAAAGACGGATGGGACCTCCACCAACACGCATGACGCTCAACTAGTCAAATATATTTCTTTGTTTTAGAGCTACAAACGTAATCTTTTCGGCCACAATATGTTGACACAGATTATTGATTTAGCGTCAGTGCTGGCGTGTTATTTAAAACTTATCTTAGACCGATTTTTATATATTGCATGTTCACAAGAGGGTAAGATGGTTTTTCAATGAACTTATGGAATACCCGATAAAGCTAGGATCGGCGTTTTTTTTGCAACAGGCTGTACTTAACTTTGTCAAAAGCTTCTTGATTTCGGGCTTCCCGTGCCAATTTTTATCCAATTTAGGGAGAGTGTACAACTGCCTAATCACCACTGCGCAATTTGCACTATTAATTGCACGAACAATTGGCCAGACAAAGCGCATATTTTATAGACGTTCAGTTGAATGTGACCGATTGCATTAATCTAACGATAGCCTTGACCCTAGCGGGATCTGACCGTGCACCGTTCCATTCCGTAAAACAAAATTTTCTCTGCACCGGAAATGTATCTAGTTGCAATAGAGTAGCGCTTGGCCGTGCGCTTGCACTCAAGCACTGTTCGAAAGTCCGACATCCTGTGTCCTGAACAAAAATGGACACAAATGTCAGCAAAATGTGTCTGTATATAGACGTCACTAGACGATGAGGCATTGCAAGTGTACTAGAGAGCCCTTGAGATATCTGACCATTTTCATAGCATTTTGCTCACGCGGCATTGCCATTTTTGTAGCGTACTCTTCGTTGGAGTTAGAGGCGCACTGCAGCCGATACGCCAAGAATAGAAGGTGATGGCGATAAGGAATGCATCGATTTTGAAGCGAAAGTATCAGGTACATCACGTAAGCGCTCACAATAGCACCTCTAGCGATATTTGTGCTGCTAACAAACGCATAAATAAGGTGCTTTTCCTACTTGCAGCACTTTTTGATGTGTGGTCCATTATCCAAATATTTTTTTTGCTCGAAAGCTGTCGGAGGTGCTTGATACGCGTTTTTTTACTTACTATAATGGCGTTAATAGCACTCCTGTTTGTAGACAGTCAGTGGGCAGCTTGATGGAGCGATGATTTTTCAAGCGTGCTATCATCAAAAGTATAGGAAATCTTCCAATCCGTTCTCTCCGGCCTAGCATAACACGCGCTTGACGGCCAGACACTCAATTGTCACTTTTGCTTTTGTGCCGTTAATTTGCAATCACTATATGCCTTGACGGGAAAAAAAATGGTTTTCAAGCTCGCCCTCTTTTGTCGTATGTACGATTTTTTCGTGGCATGCTGAAGCTGTTATACTGAGCAGATTTGAATACTTGTCATTTACCCCCAAAAAACTTTCATGTTTGTGTATTGTTCCCACGGCAAAATTGCTGGCTTTATTGTTTTTATGCGCGGCGTTTGTGGTAGATATGCTTGACCCTTGAAATACTGGCAATTAGATATTGATTCGAAATTGAGGCCAAGCCAAGTATCTGCGGCAGCTGATCTGAATCGCAGTTGACATTGCTGTTCTACCGTCCCCAACAGCCAACAAAGAGCACTGTTTTGCTAAAGACTTTGCATTCGGCTCCAACACCAGCTCAGCAAAGTGCAAAGCGCTTACATAGAGTGAGGTTGTGCATACAGTCTATAGTGTCGGCAAGATACTAGGCTGGAGGTTGCCAGCATGATGTTGTTTTGTAAAATGGTGATTGTTTAATCTAATAGTACTAAGTATAATAAAAATAGTACCGACAATAACATGAATACCGTGACAACCTCTTAATAAAAAAAAGTTGTTTCATAAATACTATCTGAAAGTGAAAAAGTGCTTCTAGTATACTCATACGCTTAAATTTTTGTAAAAAGGGCTTACGAAATAGAAGTAATTAAACTTAAAATGGCATAGCTGCCAACTTTCTTCACCGCTACCCGAGTGACCTTGAGATCATAGACAAAGATATTCTACATTTCTTTTGCTTCTCCAGATCTGGTCACATGTTATGACGTGGAGCTCATCTACGCGCCATGTTGCCCAATTCGCCTGACATCGTTTGTTAATATGCCGAATGGTGAAAACTATTCTCGTGCAATTATTTACTATTTACCAATAGGACTTCCTCTCGGCGCTCCCGTCGGCGCTGCAGACGAAGCTCACCCCCATAATTCGACTCACTTTCGACAATATTCATCACTTGGTCGAGTATGCCTTACTTTTTTCGTACCTCCATAGGCTGACACTCACACAGTCATACACAACCTCCTCGTTCTTACGCTTGAGCAGTGCCTGAATCCTGCAAATTCCTTAACACACATGAAATAACCTTTCATTCATCACGTACTTTGGATTTAGCTTTTGCCAAACGCGCCCCTGATTTGATTTCTGCACCCTACAATGTTCGGCGACTATCTAGCCGTTATTTGCGAGGTGATCCGCGACCGACCGCTTTGCTGAGCTTGACAAAAGGCAAACACCAAAAAGAAAATCTACAATCTGATTATAATTTACTACCTCGCAGCTACTAAACACAAGCGACGTGTTCACGGAGTGCGTGAGGTCAACAGAGAAAACACCGGACGTCGCTCGCGTGTACAGGTGTGCGACTCACGATCTCATTAGTGTGTGTCTAAGGCTGGGATGTCACGACTTGGGCTCAACCTATAATAAGGCTCTTTAACCTCTAATGTCAAGGTTGACGGGTCGAAGTCAATCATGCGACCTGGGCCTTCTTCACTTTGATCATTAAATGACTGACGCGCGTGGCGCGAGTGTGCTCTACGAGCAACTAAATCTTCGTCCGACGGCACTCTTTATGCTCCCACGAACCCAGTGTGTCACACTATATGGCGACAATGCCATGTTGCGTGACATTATTCACACGATGTTTGAGCAAGCAGTGTCTAATAACCAATGCTTGGCTGGAATTAAAATCTCAGACAGCAAATAGATATTCGATCTACTAATCCACAGGAAGACTCATCGATATGTAAATACAGTGCAAGATTTAATTAAAAAGAATGTAGCTACCTCGCAGATAAAGATCTGCGATTGTAAGCATAGATCGATGGTTAGCATGGTGTTTCACACTTCCTCTAAGCAGATAGCCACGGCAGCTTTGCTGCAAATGTAGTTAAATTGGTCTCGTAGCTCAGCAGTATGGTTGGTTAGGATTGGAAGCCTTTCCACGAGGTAAGCCGCGAAACGCTGAACTGTATTGAATGCTTCATTTTTTTTCATTGGTACGTATATGTACGTACTATGATAGTCTTAAGAAATTCTACCTTCTTGAAAACTGGATTTCAATTATACTCTTAAGATATTCTACCTTTCTGAAAACTGGATTTCAAAAGTTGGACAAAACAAACTCATGAGTAGATAAAAGGAAGTTGACACCAGCAAGTTTATGTCCCCTCAAAGAATGACGTTGAAGCGCAAATGGCATTAGAACGAAAAATGCTGATTCTTGTACGAAGAGCGGAGAGGTGCAAGTGTAGATCGAAAATAGTCGAATTGTGTTTAACGGGAGACCGTTTGTCAAAAAGTATTCACGGATCGCGACTAGAATCTGTCAGCATTCAATACTAAATGCAATTAGTTGTGACTCGAGTCGGGTATGGTCATTTGTATGTGGATGGGTCATCACTTGGTACATTCATTGATAGTGAAGACAAATCATCGTCAAACCTGGTGACACATTCCCTTAGTGCGAAGAGGCGGTGTGTCAAATATTACATTCTTGTGGTCACGATACAGTGTGCGCAAAATGACGCAGCGAACACCGTTTACAAGGTGAATTGGCGTAAGCGTTCCGAAAGTAGCCTGGTGTTAGACAGAAACCGCCAACTGGTGAACGACCAAAACGTGTGATTGCAACGCTGAGATCCGTGATTATGGGATTAGAATGAGGACCCAAAGTAGATGAAGAGGAGTTTCAATTGTAATGCAACCATGTACAAAATGTACAGCATTGATGTGCAGCGGTACTTGTACCGAAACCAAGTCCAGCATGCTAAATTGAAAAAGGAAGTCGTCATAAGAAGAGGAAAGATCATGCTGGAGGCTACGCTTAAAAAACAGTGGTCCGGCTAAAGTTTGACGCCAGAAACTGAAAACGATACAGTTGAAGCAGTGGTGATTTTCGGGCTGTAAGAGCTCCCTCGATCGAATAATTGGAGGCGTAGATGATATTCTGGCCATCAAAAGTGATCATGCCCTGGGGTGGTAATGGATAAATTGGAAATTGCTGGAAGACTTCATTACGCAATGCACTGTAAGAGACCTGCCCACGTAACCAAAAAAGCCAGTCAAAGCGTTGTTATAGTATCTTGGTTTTGGAGAGCCCGTATACACAATCACAGAATACCATCGTAAAGCAAACTAAGCAATTGATTGTACGCTGACGAATTAGGTTGACCTGCAGTAAGTAAACAGATGACGCAATCACGTGCTAGATAGTTGGCTATGAGAATCAATATCATCAATTGCTGCCAACTGATGTTATTGACAAAGTTGCGCGTAAGCAGAGTAGACTGCAGCAGATTTTATTTGCAACTGTAGCTGTACTTAAAAAAAACATAGTTGACAAAATCATCCATTTTTTGAAGAGGCACGCGACCGCGAAGAGTGCGTGCTTGTCATCGCCAAGAAGCTCACAAAATTCTATATTACGGAAAAGAAAGTTGAGCTAGAATCCGAGTGTGACAGCAGGTTTCACCGCAAATCCCATAAGAGAAGTACGCTCATGATTTAGAGAACGCAAGCGTTAAAATTTCGAAGCCGATTGTGAGATTTGGTATCTTCGATAGACCAGGGACGAAAAGAAACAGAAGGATTTATGACTATCTTATCCATATTCAAAGAAACGATGACTATCTTTTCCTTATTAATTGCAAATCAGTGGCAGCTCAGAAGGTTTGTATACGAGTTAAAAAGTGGTACGCGCGCGAAAGGTTGTTTATAAATCTCGTAGCATCATCTGCAGGGCTCAGCATGTGATGAAATATGTAATTACTTATCAATGGCGTGCCACCTTTTGTCGCCCGCAGGCCGAACAGCAGACGCTCAATATAAAAACGAGTAAACCGAGAGATAGTGGATCTCCCTGTCTAACGCCGTTTACCTATTTGAAAATAAGTCCGAGCGTTAAGAATTATTAACTTCGAAAATGGGAGTCCCATTTAAACGCTCTTGACCCAGTGTCGAAATTTAGGTTCGGGAATCCAATGTTGTAATTTTTACTTCAGTGCCTGCCTGTTAGCACTATCTCACATTTTGGCAAAGTCGAGACAAAAAACCTCCGGCCGAATCACGAAAGTTAGTCCTTTTACAATAAATCTGAAGATCGTGAAACTGCGCGCGTTTCTGATCGAAGCAAAATTGATCACTGTAAAGTGGCCCAAGTCGTGAAGCTGTACAGGTTGACAATCTAAAGCACACACGTGCTAATTTTGGCCGAAGTTGTTGAGGTCAACTACTATCTAATGTCGAGAGCGATCTTTGAGAGCCAGACTGCATTGACGATGCTGCCCGTTCGGCGCATCATCAATGAGACCATGGTATGATGCTGCGCGCGGCTGTCGTCTTTTTTATATATCAGGTTGCTGATAGCGATAACCCACTTTAACTTTGAAGTACACTACTGGACGGCGAGTTGAGGGTAGATGGATGTGAAAGAAAAGGGCAATGTGCTTGTCTGTGATGGCTAGGATTTGAATCAAAAGGGTGCATAGCGCCGTGGTAGCGCGTTCGCTTTGCACCCTCGTGACTATAATTGGCATCAGCGTGACTTTCTCCGCCAAGTGACCTAGTAATTTCAAGTTTGACATTGATGTCACGTCCAGTGAGCAGTCTGCAAAACATTATCTTAAGTCCCCTATGGTCTTACAATTGAATCTTTTCTTTGTGTCAGTTGACACGCGTTTAGGCCTATCAAAAGATACTAACACAACACTAGCTAGTCATCGCTAGCTTCGAAGGCCAATTTTTAATCCGATTCTCGTGATCTCTAGCACTTTGATCCTCAGAGGTTCAAGACATTCTCCAACGTAGCATTCGGAAGCTCAAGTTATCTTACGCTGCTATATACTCGACGCGCACTTACGGATAGTAATTTTCTCATGCTATTAAACGCACTGCTCGTAAGAAATGTCCCGGTACGCATGGACGACCCGCGGAGTATTATCAGCTTTTTTGGCCTCGGCGTGGAGGATAGAGGATCTTTTTTAAGTATTGATAGCATGACAACAATCAATCCGATTCTTAGATCACAGGTTCGCAAATTAGCGCGAATTCGGGCTCTCAAGGCGCCAAAAAGGAATAAAGCTGAGGCTAATCATTTGATCGTAAAGCTTAGCTTTGTCACAGTCATTAAAAGAGGCACCAGGTGTAGCTTGGTCCTCATCGGGATCTATAGTCATACTAATGCCACCTTTAAGGTCAGGTGTACAGCAGAATCGAAATACCGTCTAGGAAGAGCGGAGAAATCGCAGGTCGACCTTTTAAGCATATTGGACCATATACCACGTGACGATAGATACACATTTAGCCAACTTGGGAGAAATCGCGCCAGGTTCTTCTTTATCTGTAAATTTCCAACCATAAAAGTAATGCAGTCTTTCGTGATTTCTCCATCCTTCCCACTGCCCTCGTTCTCTCTATCGGATCATCATCACATTTGCTGCCATCGTCTTTCGGCATGGCGTTGCAAGTATTACTTCATTTTGGCCACCAGCATAGCCACACACCCCTTTTGGTATAGCCCCCCATACTTTGACCAATTAAATCAAAGCTTTCAGCCTTCAGCCATTACTTGAAACTTTCGAAAGTAAGATGCGCTGGTGCTACATTCCTTCCATGAGATGCCTCAGAGAGGCCAAATAATTCTATGTTCTCGATCTTCAATGAAACAAAAACCAGACGTTTTTCAACATGCTCCATGAGTCAATCTCGAATGATTTTTTATTGTTTTGAAACTAGTACTTTAGGAGGTTCTAGTTGGCATTCCCCGCATAAAGTCACGCCAACAGAGAGGCACTTTCATTTGACCAACCTCATAAGAGGCAAACCCTCTTGGGTATTGTCGCGTAAATTTTGCATTCATGGCGCTTTATTGGATGCAACCAGGTCGTTTGTTGTATCCTTCAGTTGAATTGGCAGACAACGAAGCGTTAATGATACTGAGCAAATGTCGCTACAGAATGATAAAAAGACGTTTATAAACTTTCGTGCCAGTCATTTATTATTCAAGCGTACCTCGGGATCATTCTCTCTATTGCGATTGGGGTCGTTGCCTCAGAAGACAAGTGCGTCTGTTGTGGCCTTCTTCATTGCATTGTCTACAGCGAATTATTCTTGGCCTTACGTTCACACCTTTTTTCTTGTGTTCGCCGCCGTGGGCGCACGCGAGCCACACCTTCCGCGAGTTTGAGTTACTGTCAGATTTTGAGCGCACCTTCTTGGTTGAATAGCCTTCGTTCAAGGCAAACTCGTGCACTGTTTTTAATGCATCTTCAAGTGTATCAATTATCTGCATCGGAGGACAAGACAGCGGCATTATGAGAGACTGAAAGTGCTTGAATGATGGGGGTGAATAGCTTGTTCTACGCGGTATATTCTATAAAAAGACTGTTGGCGAAGTGTTAAACGTACACACGCGCGTATACGCTCTTTGCAGAAATGAGTTTGTGGCGGAGGGTTGATTTATGGCTGAAGGATCAAAGCTTTGATTATAATTGGTCAAAGTATGTGTGTGTGGCTATACCGAAAGGGGGGTTTGGCTATACTGGTGGCCTTCATTTATCTAGCGGTCGATCAAATCATCACTTCCTAGCTCAGCACTTACAATCATTCGTGTGGAGATAGATGTAAACGACAGCCGCTGCACCGTGCTTGCTGTCAGGCCTGCAAGATATATTTGAGGGGCAGAGTGATTACATGCGTTTTGATCAGGTGCCTTAGCGGCAAAATATCTTCTAAATCTTTGAAAGGTATTTATTGTACGACCTGTCTGACTAAAGACTTGTTGCTTTACGGGTCTATAAAAGCCGTCCTGAATCATACTTACATCCATCAGTATCTTTTTTCTTCTAATACAGCACTTACATAAAAATGTGTTCTATTCTTCCTTTCCGGTATTTTTCTTCTACTTAATCAAAAGCGCCCTTTATCAAATGGCTCACCAATTTGATTGGTTGGTTAAAAAGCGCTTCCCGCGATTCTTTCTATTTCTTGCTAGAGGCATGACATGCATATTGTGTAAATGCGATCTTCAGGTTGACTTCAATTTTGTAGGGTTAAGATCGGCATTCAACATTGACCCTCATTCTTTGATTGCGTGGTGAAAGCGCTAAGTCCGAGACAAAAGGACCACAGCGACAAGCACTAGGGACCAAAGTAAAAGGACTGTCGAGCAACGACCAAGAGAAGTTAGACGCTCCTCTCATTGTAAGTCTGCGCAATAGAGACGACTCTGGCATCTCACTGCTTAAAAAGAAGTATTAGTGAGTTGATTGTGCAGGTGGGTCATCCTTGTCAATACTTCATTGCACTATTCGGTAAAAGCAAAACAAAACGAAACAGAAATAAGACATGGCGATAAATACCGGTATCGTAATGATCAGCACCAAAAAACATGGGCGAGCAAGCACGCTGTCGCGCGTCGGACTCGTCATGGCTAATCTCTTGGGCTTCTGGAGCCTCGGAGTGCTTCGAATTTCATCAGCGCCCACGGCAATTGATTCGTGGACACGCGACGACACAAACGTGACGACAATCAATTGCTCAGCGCTATCACCACCTCCAGACACGCCTTTCTGGGCGGCGATGGACCGATGCAACGATTGCACCGCAGAGCCATCGTGCGGCTTTTGTCGATCTACTCTCACGTGTGTGCCTGGCAATATCCATGGACCGTTCGCTCGGTATCAGATCTGGTGCAGCGATTGGATTCCAGAGGCGGCGTCGTGCCCTGTGAACCCACAATGCAATACAATTACGGAATGCAGCAATTGCGCTGCGTCACAAGATTGTGTGTGGTGCGCGTCCGATGCACTGTGTCTAGCAGTGGAAGAAGGTTATGACTCTGGGTGCAAGACACTCATCAGCGATGCGCCATGTCCGGCAATAATTGTTCCAGGTGTGTCAACCCTTACAACTCTTCAGTAATTTATGGCACTTTCATTGCTGTGTGTCTAATCTGATTCTATTGCTTTGACTAATGACACGTAGAGACAAATATCATTGGTGATGTAATCATTCATCAGGAAGAGCCAAACGTCTTGAAAGGGGTCGTCGTCACGGGTGTGACGAAAAACTCTGCAAACTATTCGTTCGTTGTGAATCAGTCCAGTGTTAATATTCAGTCGGGTGGCAGTATACAGGTGCGAGGTGGTGATGATAATAGGTTTAACATGGCCGGTGGTGACGTGAGCATTGCAGCTGGAAATGGAGTGCACCAGAATCGTGGACGTGGCGGCATTGTCTCGATATCTGGTGGTGATGGCCTTGGAATTCTAAACTTTGACAACTCGGTCACCGGCGGTGCTGTGAAAGTTTCTGGTGGGATGTCCAAGGTCGGGACTGGAGGAAATATCGATCTGCTTGGTGGTGGTGGCGCGACTACTGGTGGATCAATCAGTCTTGTTTCTGGTCCAAGTTCTGCTTCGACGAGTGGTGGTGTTACGATCCGGACATCCGGCGTCATCACCAAGGGCAATTCTGGAAGGGTTGTTATAGAGACTGGAAAAGTCGTTAATGGAATGTCGGGGTCTATGGCTCTTACAACTGGAAATTCATCCTCGGATAGTGCAGGTTCGATCACATTGTCTAGCGGATCTTCCCACAGCGGCAAGGGTGGTAACGTATTCGTTTACGGGGGCTTGTCCGGCGATAATGATGTTGGTGGGTTTGTGCGCGTGGAAACTGGTACGTCGAGTACCAAAGCTTCAGGTGGTGTGGTCATCGTTACCGGAAACTCCGGACTTGATGGGTCGAGCGGTGCTGTTGTGATTGGGACGGGCAATTCCATTTCTCGATCGACTGGCCCGTTGAATCTGTTTACTGGAAGCTCTAATGAATCAGGGACCGGCTCAATAAATCTTGCGATTGGCATTGGAAAATCGGATAAAGGAGGCGAGATTCTTGCTACAGGAGGCTTAACTACCAAATTCGGAGGCACAGGAGGCGCGATAAATATTAAAGCGGGAGATGGAGCTCATGTTGATGAGTCTATGGGTGGTACAACAACCATCAGCGGTGGTACCTCAATGGGATCAACGAATGCATCCAGTGGTGGTCACGTGGTTGTCGTAGGCGGAAGTGCAGCCGGTGGTGCCGGTGGATCTATAACTGTTCGCACTGGACTTAGCAAAAATGACACGAGCGGAGCTGTAAGCATCCAGACAGCAATAGGTGGTCAAGAGGGAAGTGGCAGTGTACGTCTGTCGACAGGAGATTCCACGTTAAATTCTGGGAACGTTGAGATATTTAGTGGTACTTCTACAAAGGGCGACAGTGGCTCTATTCAGCTTAGTATTGGCAAGGCAGCAATCGGCAACGGTGGTGAAATCACTCTTGCTGGTGGCTCGAGTGAAAGTGGCTCGGGTGGTATAGTCCGCCTGTCGTCTGGAGAAAGCAGCTCAGGGATCAGTGGAAGTATTGATGTGACAACGGGGACTAGCAACCTCGGAAGAGGCACAGGATCCGTGGGTTTTACGAGTGGTAACGCTGCCAGCGGTCGATCCGGAGATGTAAACATTAAAACAGGATACACAATCCAGAGCCCTGCAGGAAATGTGCAGCTTCAAGCCGGATCCTCATCGCAAAGCACACCCGGCAGTGTAATTATTGCCAGCGGTAGCACTGCTGCTGATAATGGTATAGGCGGCGATGTTAAGCTCAATGGAGGGTCCGGTGAGTCTACAAATGGTGGAATTGGAGGCGAGGTCAGCATTGCGGGGGGTATTGGATACGGAATACATACCGGAAAGGTAGGAGATGGGGGCCGAATAAAGCTTATCGGAGGGCAATCAATCGATGGTGGTGGAGGAGACCTTTTATTTGAAGGTGGCAGTAGCACTTCATCTATTGGAGGAGCTGTTAAAGTCGTAAGTGGTCTCTCAAGCCTTAGTTCATCAGGATCAGTGTACGTTGCGTCGGCAAATGCAGGTGCGTTTGATGACTCTGGAAACTTAGCCATGCACACTGGTAGCACATCGCAAGGAAAGGTTGGCTCGATCACTCTTGGAACTGGTACGTCTGAGCTCCAAGCTGGCAGTGTGTCGCTCTTAGTTGGTACTAATGGCATTGGCGACGGAGGTGACATAACCATCAAGTCTGGCTCCTCAGAGCATGCCGCAACCACAGGCGGAGCCCTTTTATTAAGCGGGGGCTCGGGAATGAGTGACGATTCAGGTGATGGGGGCGACGGAGGCCGGGTCGTGCTAGCTGGTGGATCGTCTCAAGGATCTTCTGCCGAAGACATTGGTGGGGCGGTTTTTCTTCAAGGCGGCGAAGCTCAAAGTGGCGTCGGTGGTTATGTGAGGATAGTTTCCGGTAAAAGCGCTGAATCGTGGAGTGGTGGTGTTGAAATTGCGTCAGCGCAGGCTGCAAGTGGAGGCTTGAGTGGTACGATGTCTCTTGGCACTGGAAGCAGTCCTGATGGTTCTGCTGGAAATTTAAAAGTGTTCACGGGAACAGCATCAAGAGGTAGTAGTGGATCGATCCAAGTCGTTGTTGGCACTAGTGATGCCACTGATGGCGGAGACGTTCAGGTCAGTGCAGGTGAGTCATCGGGGATAGGGCGCTCCGGAGGTAAGGTGGTACTCAATGGTGGCACTGGCTCAAGCGCAAACGCTGTCGATGGAGGAGATGGTGGCGACATTGACATCATTGGTGGCGAGGCTCGCGGTTCAAATGCATTTGATAATGGTGGCACAGTTACGGTGATGGGCGGTCGAGGATCGTTTGGGTATGGTGGTGATTTATCGATGCAGTCTGGGCCTGGCGTTGCCACTTCCAGTGGGTCTGTATATCTCACTACGCCAAATGCTGGCTCGCGCGGTGTAAGCGGCATGATAAATTTTGCCACTGGAACATCATCGTATGGAAACTCGGGTCCGATAAGCTTGACTACTGGCACGGCCAAAAGTGGTAACGGTGGTCAGTTTCAGGTCCTTGTTGGCAGCGGTGACTTTGGTGAAGGCGGTCTAATTTCTATGGAAGCAGGCAGTACGACCGATAGTCGGACAGGAGGTTTTATATCGCTTGTCTCTGGTGCAAGTCAGGCAACCTCAAGCGGTGATATCACGGTCAATACAGCTAATGCCGGAGCAGCTGGAGGAAGTGGAAATGTGAAGGTTCAAACTGGAACTGCTTCAGCTTCAGATTCAGGAGCCCTCGTATTTTCAACTGGTTCTGCAACACTTGGACACGGAGGCGATATCATTGCAACTGTTGGTACTGGTACGAAGACAGATGGAGGGCAAGTGCAGCTTACTGCTGGTGCGACAACAGATGCGGGTAAAACGGGAGGATTGGTCGCTATACAAGGTGGCGAAGGAATTAACACAGCTTTTGGCAACGGAGGAAACGGTGGTGTCGTCAGAGTGACAGGTGGAGCTTCTCAAGGCGGAAGTACAGTACTTAACACTGGCGGAGGAATATTTCTTGAAGGTGGCTATGCAAGAAAAGGACGGGGTGGGAGTATACGCCTCGATACTGGCTTTAGTGCGACCTCTTCCAGCGGTGCAGTGTCCATTGCAACGGCTTCTTCAGGATCGAAGGGAACTAGTGGCTCTGTCATTATCAGTACGGGCGACACCACTGCAGGAGATAGCGGAGAGGTCAGTTTATATAGCGGTCAAGCACTCAAAGGAAAAGGTGGTTTTATATCGCTTTCTGTCGGCAACAACACCGGTAACCCAGGGGGAGATGTGACCATTAGCGCCGGACTGGCTCTTCAAAAGCACACTGGAGGTTCGATCACCCTTACCACTGGTGGTTCTGTGCGATCAACTTCTGGCGACTATATGGTCCAGACGCCAAACAGTGGCCCAGAAGGTGGATCGGGTTCATTGACGTTCATTACTGGTAAAAGTCAATCCACAGACAGCGGCGCGATAAAATTTGTTACCGGTTTTGCCAAAAAGGGTCATGGTGGAAATGTATTTGTTTCTGTTGGTGTGGGGGCTACAAACAGCGGTGGAAATGTAAACGTCACTGCTGGAGATACTTCTGGTAGGTATATATTTGAAATTACATGCTTTTATCTTACTGTGACGTATATTTTATTACTGCAGCGATTGCAGCAGTGGGCGGTGTGGTCTCGCTTCAAGCAGGATCGGGATTGAGCACAAACCCCAGTAATGGTGGCGACGGTGGCTCTGTCCAAATTCGTGGAGGACATGGCTTTGGTGGAAAAGCTGACATTGACGTTGGGGGAATGATTCGTGTTGAAGGAGGATCAAGCAGGACCTCAACGGGTGGTATGATTGAGGTCTTTTCTGGTACGGGTGCGGCTTCCAGCAGTGGAGATGTGGCACTTATGACTGCCAATTCAGGAAAGAGAGGAGTGTCAGGAACGCTTTGTCTACAGACCGGAAATACAACTGCAGGCCGTAGTGGATCGCTTTTTGTAAAGACTGGGAATTCTGGGCCTGGACCAGCCGGCGACATTATCGTCTCAGCAGGATCGGGCGTGACAGGTAGTGGTGGGCGCGCTGCAATTACTGCCGGCGATATGAGCGATATGAAGTCCCGTGGTGGTGCAGTTGATATTACAGGTGGTCGTGGAATCAACCGCAATGCCCTGTGGGGCGGGAAGGGAGGTCCAGTTAATGTTGTCGGTGGCTACGCTGGTGGTCAAAACGGCGGGGATATCGGTAGTATTATTGGCTGCCTTGAATTAAGTCCATCCTACGTCTAACGCAATCTGATATTTTGTGCACAGGTGGAGCAGTCACAGTTCAGGGAGGCCAAGCTCACAAGGGAAGTGGTGGGGCTGTTAATATCATTTCCGGCATTTCGGAGTTCTTTTCTAGTGGATCTATCGAACTTCGTACGTCAGATTCGGGATTCTACGGCGCCAGTGGTTCAATTACCACTTACACTGGCATGTCACAAGCCGGTAATTCGGGTAGCTACACCCTTCGAACTGGTGATTCTGATAAAGGTAGCAGCGGCACTATTGATGTCTCTGTCGGTAACAGTCTCGCGAGCACTGGTGGCGACCTAAAGCTAAAAGCTGGATCGACGTCCGCAGCGGGGCATCATGGTGGAAACGTTGCTATGTCGTCTGGTTACAGTACAAAGAGTGACAGTGGCAACATCATCGTGAATACCGAAGACTCCGGAAAAGCTGGTGTCAGTGGGTCAATTACTGTTTCATCTGGAACTGCTGTAAAAGGAGACTCGGGTTTGATTTCGCTTGCGACTGGTGCCTCAACAGGAGGTCATAGTGGCGATGTTCACGTCTTGGTTGGAATAGGTCGCACTGGAAATGGAGGAGATATAATTGCACGAGCCGGCGATACCACAGCCGAAGCCTCGGTTGGCGGAAAGATTTCACTTACCGCAGGCAGTGGTTCGAGCTCGAACGTAAAAGACGGCGGTAATGGAGGCAATGTCGTCGTGTCTGGTGGTGACGCTGGTGGGAAAAATTCTGCGAAAGACATAGGTGGCTCTCTTTTTCTGGTTGGTGGCAAAGGTAATGCTGCAACGGGTGGGTCCGTGAGTATTTTAACCGGTAACGCGACCTCCTCTTCAAGTGGCGATGTAGAAATTCTCACGGGGGACTCTATTGAAATGAGTTCTCACTCGTCTGGCCAAATTAGCGTGACTAGTGGAGCCGCTGCTTACAAAGCAAGTGGAGCCATATCCTTGCGTTCTGGCCATGCGTCGAAAGGGACGGGTGGCGACATTATTGTACAAGGTGGGGATAGCTTTCAAGGCGCGTCACATGTGGTCGTACAGGCAGGAAACACATCTGCTGCAAAGGGAGGATCCGTTGTGGTTGTTACAGGCGTCTCATTTACTGGATCAAGCGGCGACGTGAACTTAAGTACTGGTCGCAGCGGCACTGACGGTGGCAGTGGTGTCGTCAACATTTATTCGGGATATTCTCGAGGCGGATCCTCTGGCTCTGTAGCAATCAGTTCGGGAGCATCAGAACGCGGAGCTGGCGGAGACATTAAAGTTTTCGTCGGTCCAGGTGCCGATTACGAGGGAGGAAGTGTAGACGTCATTGCTGGGGCTACTACTCACCCTGACGGTGGCGGCAATATCGCGATTCTGACTGGAAAAAGTACCGCATCGTTTAGCGGAAGTATGAGTCTGACGACAGCAAATGCGGGAAAGGCAGGATTTACTGGCTCTGTCGTGCTACAAACGGGAGATTCTACTAGCATGCCCGGTTCCGGAAATATCTCACTTCTTACTGGTAATGCCATTAACGGCGGCGGTGGTAATGTTACTGTTGCGGTCGGTTTTGGCTCTTTTGGTGATGGCGGTTCGATCCAGCTAATAGGAGGTGACTCTATGGCTGCTCGTGCTCAAGGAGGCAATGTCCAATTAATTGGTGGTCATGGACGCTCAAACGATGGTATGGATGGAGGCAACGGTGGTAATGTGAAGATTGAGGCTGGTTCGTCTGATGGGCTAAACAATGTAAGTGACCAAGGTGGAGGTGTTTTTATCAGAGGCGGGGGAGCAGCGATGTCCCGAGGCGGTGCAATTTCAATTACTTCGGGCACATCGTTGAGTACAACAAGCGGCAATATCTCAATTGACACGGCTCCTGCATCCCTCTTAACGGGTGCAATAAAAATTCGCACTGGTACTTCCAGCCTTGGTGGGTCTGGCAATCTTGACATTCAGACGGGCAATGCCAATCAGGAGAAAGCAGGCTCGATCAGCATTGCAGCTGGTACGGGGTCAAACGCAGCAGGAGATATTTTTTTAATCTCTGGCTCATCTACATCTCCAAAGGCTTCAGGCGGTAATGTTACCATTGTAACAGGAAACAACTTAGAAGCCTCTAGCGGTCGTCTGTCTTTAGAAACGCCAGACTCTGCGAGAGACGATGGATCCTCTGGTCAGATTTCTTTAAAGACTGGGGACTCAGCAATTAGCTCTGCTGGATCTGTTGTTCTTAGCACTGGTCTAGGTGCTATCTCGGATGGAGCAGGTATTCAAATCGCCGCAGGAAAGGCAACCGCTGGAAACGGTCAGAATGTTGACATTATTGGCGGAGATGCGCTTCAGGTAAGCAATGCTATCGCTGGTGGTGTCACTGTTGTCGGAGGTATTGGACTTGGAGACGATGAGACTGGTGGTGGTCGTGGCGGTTTTGTAAAACTAGTGGGTGGGAAATCTTACGGAGGTTCATCCACTAATGATATTGGCGGATCAGTAATTCTCCAAGGTGGTGAAGCTGTTGCCGCGACAGGTGGAACTGTAAGTATAATTAGTGGTATGAATGCACTCTCATCTAGCGGCAATGTTTCATTACAAACGCATGATGCCTCCGTTGGTGGGAGCAGTGGACTCGTTAACATTAAAAGCGGTCAAGGTGCAGTAACGTCAGGTTTTATTGCTGTGTCTTCAGGTAAATCTTCAGCTGGATCTACTGGAAATGTGACCATCAATTCTGGTGATGCTACTGCTGGAACTTCCGGATCGATTACAATGACGACGGGTGTAACCAATACCAATGCCCCGGGATCGATTGCCTTAACCACTGGAAACAGCAGTTCGGGTGTAGGAGGTAATTTCCAAGTACAGCTCGGATTAAGCAGTGGAAATATCTCACTGGCTGCTGGAAAGTCTCAAGCAGGAACCGGAGGCTCGATTCGGATTGCAACCGAAATTGGCCCAGTATCATCCGGGTCTGTCACTATTTCAAGTGCTGATACTGACGCCGCTTCTTCGGCTTCTACCGGGGCCGTCGATATCTCTACCGGAACTTCTTCACACGGTGCTTCTGGACCTTTGGACATAAAGACAGGGGTGTCAGGGTCTAATGGAGGAAACATTCTGATTACTGCTGGCCCAACGCTTGCGTCAATTGAGAAAAGCAATGGTGCCCTTAGCGATGGTGGCAACCTAACGCTTGGTGCAGGTGGGTCAAACGCTGGCAGTGGGGGTGGCATTGCTGTTACTGCCGGTGCCGGGAAGGCAGGCGGGAGCCTTTTTCTTCATTCTGGAGCAGGAACGACCTCAAATGGTGGCGTCATCTCGCTAAAGTCAGGAGCAAGTGAAATGGCTGACAGCGGTGGAATTCGGATCCAGTCTGCGTCCAGCAATATTAGAAGTGGACTTGTTGAAATTGGGACAGGCTCTGCTCGAGCTTCGTCAAGTCCTGTCCGTCTTTTCACAGGATCTGCACTGACAGGAAAGGCGGGTTTTATTGATATACGTGGAGGTAATGGAACAACGGTCGATGGGGGTGCAGTCTACCTTACCGGCGGTGACAATCTCTCTACCCGCGGTGGCGCTGTCAATGTGTCGTCGGGCTCCGGGAAAGTCAGTGGTGAGGTGACCGTAAAATCTGGAAAGCCTGGAGCTGACGGTGACAGTGGTACGCTACGTCTTCAAACTTCAAACAGTAACGAAGCGTCTGGCAGTGTTAAGATCTCGACTGGAAACTCCACTAACAAAAAGAGTGGTGGCGTAGAACTGATCGCTGGCACGGGCTCAACCGCTGGAGGAATTATTTCCATAGTCGGCTCCAGTAGTGTTTTACTTGAAGGTGGTGATGTTGCGATAAAAAGCACCTCGCCTGCTTCTAATTTTGAAGACGTTGGCTCCGATTCTGGTACAGGAGCTACTAGCGGTATCTTAACGGCGCAAACGGCCAGCTCTTCTTCGAGCGGCGGTGTGATCATTGGCAGTGGAAATGCAACGATCGGAACTAGCGGAGATATCACTTTTCGTACTGGCGCTAGCCTTAGCGGCTCGACAGGTTCACTTCAAATAGTAGCTGGTACGAGCACATCATTCAAAGGAGGCAACCTTACCCTTGCGTCTGGAAAGGGCTTTGATGAGGGTGGGCACATTGAGATTGCTAGTGGAACAGCGTCAGCGAACGCTGGAGTTGGGGGCGGGTTAGTGCTAAAGTCTGGTGGTGGTCATGCAGTGCTATCGGGAACAAATGCTACAGCTTCCCACATGAGGGTTGCTGGAGATGGATCCATTAGCGTGATGGCGGCCACTGCTTCATCTATGGAAATCCGCGGTGGAAAAAACGTAAACGTTAGTGTAGAAACTGGAGAACTTACGGTATCTCACGGGGAGACCTCTGTGCCTGGAGGAGTAATTTGGCGCTTGCAGCCTAATAAAATGATTAGCCATGTTCCAGCGCAGGTAACCGAAGTCACATACCCGTCAGATCGTCGAATTAAGACGGACATTGAAGATATTGATGAAGATGACATACTCCAGCGTCTTCAGACCCTTGAAGTAAAAAAATATCGATACTCGGATATGTGGCGAGATATACGCGGAATTTCTGATGTGGCTGTTCGTGGTGTTATTGCTCAACAAGTAGAGAAAACATTTCCAGAATACGTGACTATATCAACGCTCACTCTTCCAGAGAAAAATTTCAGCCTGACATCATTTCACGAAGTCAACAAACAGCGAATCACAATTGATCTAATTGCAGCTATCCATGCCCAGCATAAACGCTTCAAGGTTGGACCTAACAGCAAAGGCCAAAGTGGGCAAATTGACATTACCACGGCTAATGCAGGCTCCTATGCAAATGCTAATCCTAGCGGGAGTAGCGGGAGTATCAGCATCGAAACTGGATCATCTTTCCTCAGTGAGAGCGGAGCTGTGCTTATTGCGAGTGGTAAAGCTCAATCCGAATCGGGTCCAATCAACATTCGAGTCGGAGGCAGCATGACTGGCGATGGTGGAGCTGTAGTACTTGAGGCAGGATCTTCTCAAGGACGGGGAACAACAGCGGGTAGTGTCACAATCGCGAGTGGTGAAAATAATGAGAATGCGGGCAATGTCAATGTGCTCACCCCAGATGCGCGTGCAAGTCAAAACAGCGGAAATATCGCTGTAACCACTGGTCGTACTGCATTGGGAGAAAGTGGATCGATCCTTGTTAGCACTGGCCCATCGTTTGCGGATAGTCAAGGTATTGTTGATGTCACATCGGCGTCCACTCGCATATCTGGCAATTTCTTAGTGAATGAAGGATCTGACCTAAAATCCGACATTGCTGCCAATGTTCAGCTGCATACGGTAAGTAGCAACACGCGATCCGGAGAAATACTTCTTTCCACATTGTCAGCCGAAAATATTCGTGAAGCTGGGTCCCTCACTTTCGAAGCAGGTACAGGTGTTGACAAAAGTGGCGACGTTAAAATTCGATCCGGACGCAGTTTGGATGAAAAGTTTGGCGCTTTATCGAGATCTCATCTCTCAGGAAACATCCTTGTGCAAGCTGAAGATTCTGCTGGTGTTGGTGGTAACGTGACGCTCGCTCCAGGGCGTGGCCGAATTAAGTCAGGATTGTTATCCATATTGTCGCCGACAGCCCCACAAGGTGCCGGTGGATTGATTGCAATAAAAACAGAAAAGTCAGATACTAGCGCAACTGGCACTATTATCATCGAATCCGGAAGGTCAAGTTCCAAGTCATCTGGCTCGATTCAAGTTCGGAGTGGTTCTACGTCAAATGCAGTTGCAGGTGGAGTAACAATTTTAGCAGGAGATTCTTCTTCTAATCAAGCTGGTTTCGTGGACGTGAGTGGGGGTTCATCGTCATCAAGTGGTTCTGGTGGAGCCATTCGTATGTCTGGCGGTTTTTCATCGAGTGGCATTGGTGGCAACGTGACTATATCGAGTGGCGGCTCCGGTACAAGCTCAGCAGGCAGCAGTGTAATTATTCGTAGTGGCTCCGGCGGAAGTTTGAGTCTCACTCAGGGTGATAGCAGTGCCGTTGGTGCTGATGTGGAGCTCGTCGGCGGCAGTGTCTCCAGCGTCGACGCAGCACAAAATGTACAGATTGTCGGCTCTGCAAACGCTCAAGGTGCAGGAGGCGACGTACTAGTTGATGGTGGGTCGTCTGCAGTGGGTGTGGGTGGTGCGGTGTTACTGACAAGCGGCTTCGGAGACGTAAGTAGCGGTGACTTGCGCGTGTCCACGAGCGTCGTGTCTGGCGGTTCTAGCGGCAACATTGAGATAAGCACTAGCGCTAGTAGTGTTTCCAGTGGGGCTGTTCGCATCGGTAGTGGGATTGGTGGCGCTAGTGCTGGATCCATCGATGTGGCAGGTGGGTCATCCGTAAGTGGTAAAGGCTCTGCGGTGTCCATGCTGGGCGGCTCATCAGAGTCATCGATGGGTGGTAATGTTACGATCTTAAGCGGCGACAGTTTGTCATCGGAGAGCGGTTCGGTGACGCTTAGCTCTGAAGGTGGCGCGACCACTACTGTGAGTGGCGTGGTGTCGCTGTCAAGTGGTTCGGTTCCAGCCGGTTCGTCTGGTGCTGTATCTATCGCGTCTGGCGCATCGTCTGCACTGTCGAGTGGGTCGGTCAGGGTTTTTGGTGGTGAGGCTGCAGAGAGCGGTGGACTCGTGAGCATATCTGGAGGTAGAAGCTCTAGTGCTGCGGGAGGTTTGCTGACTATGAACGGTGGTGTTGGTCCAACAGGAGGCAACGTTACGGTGTCTGGTGGCGCAAGCACGTCAGCCGCTGGGGCGTCACTTGAGCTGCGTAGTGGGAAAAGTTCAAGCAGTAGTGGTAATGTTCGACTGCTGAGTGCAGATGGTGCTGTTTCAGGCAGCGTGTATATCTTGTCCGGCTCAGCGGCAAGCAGTAGTACTCCCGCAGGAAACATTAACTTGTCAGTGGGATCGTCCGTCGCGGACGGTGGCAAAGTTGACGTGCGCGGTGGGACCAGCTCTGGATCGGTGGCAGGTGACGTGCTGCTAATGGGTGGATCGTCCCTGCTTTCGACATTGCCTTCTACGAGAGCTGTAGCTGGTGCAGTTCTCTTAGCAGGTGGCAAATCAGTCGGTGACAATCCTGGCGGCCAAATAATTGTGTCAGGTGGCACAGGTGTTGTGCAAGGCGGGTCGGTGTCAGTAGTTAGTGGGGGCAGCGACGATGCGTCTGTTATCAGCGGTAATGTGGCAATTGGATCGCGTGCTGGCAGCATTAGTGGATCCGTTGAAGTGACGAGTGGCGCGGGTGCTGCCGCATCTGGCGATGTGTCACTGGGAAGTGGAGACTCAAGTGGCAGTACGTCGGGATCTGTTTCCGTGACTGGCGGCACTAGTACGGTATCTAGCGGTGGCAATATATCGATGCGCGGTGGGAGCAGCGGTGGACCGTCCGCTGGCAGCTCCGTGCTGCTTAAAAGTGGGACAGCGAGCGCAAATAGTGGCAGAATTACAGTATCCAGCGCAGCTGCAACGACCACAAGTTCGAGTGGCGATGTGGCCATTGGCACAGGTGATGCAGACTTGGGTACAACAGGGTCGTTGTCGGTTGTATCTGGCCTTAGTGCCAGGGGATCGAGTGGGTCAGTGGTTGTGGCTAGCGGCATCGCGAGCTCGTCTGATGCAGGTAGCGTTGAGATTCGCGGCGGGTCGACTAGTGGCTTGAATACACGGGGAGGCTCAGTGGCCGTCTCGTCTGGCGAGGACGGTGTGGTGAGCTTATCAAGTGGTGATCGTCGCAGTTCTGATGGCGGTGCGGTCGAAATCGTGGCTGGTACTGGCACGACTGGCGACGTGGGTGGCGGCTTGGTGAGTGTTCGCGGTGGCTCATTGAGTGCTTCCTCAGGACTTGGTGGTAATGTTGCTTTGACAGGCGGTGCGGCCATGACTGGTGCGGCGGCAGGAGGCAGCATTAATCTTGACGGTGGGGCGAGTGAAGCTGGTGCTGGAGGCGTTGTGGCGATTTCGTCAGGTGTGGGCTTGCTTGGCAGCGGAGCTGTGGATATCATTAGCAGCGCTTCTAACGTCGGCGATGCTTTGAGTGGCTCGGTGACAGTCGGAAGTGGTAAATCGATGGATGCTGTGTCCGGTGTGGTGACACTATTTTCCGGGTCATCGGAAGCAGCTAGCAGTGGCGATGTGTCGGTACAGACCGGTGATGCTTCTACAGCAGCGGGTCGTGTGGCTGTTTCAGGAGGGTCTAGCAGGTCTTCAACAGGTGGTATGGTGATTGTCGCGAGTGGCAAAGGCGTCGACACGAGCGGCTTTGTGTCCGTTGCGAGTGAATCTGGTAACGCTGAGTCTGCATCTGGTGAGGTTTCACTTATATCCGGCAACACCGCAGACGGCGAGTCTGGTGCTGTTCGCGTTTCTAGTGGGCTAAGCAATACAGGTTCCGGTGGCAAAGTGAATGTTGCTGGCGGTTCTAGCGGTGCTGCAGCACCGGGAGGTAGTATATTTCTGGCTGGTGGTGAGTCCCTGACGGGATCATCTGGGTCTGTGGACGTGAGCGCTGGCTCATCGTCTTCAAGCGGTTCTGGTGGAGCTATCCATTTGTCTGCTGGATCGTCATCTGAAGGAGTCGGTGGTGATGTGCTCATTAATGGTGGCGGCTCCGAGATTGGATTGCCGGGTAATTTACTGCTCAAAACGTCAAGCACAAGTAACGATGCAGTAGTTGGAAGCATCGTTGTTGCTGCAGGAAGTGATAATGCTAGCGGATCAATAGAGATAATTTCTGGTGCCCGCAGAGGTTCCATTGACGTTGGAAATGATGGAGGTATCGCCATAGCGAGTGCTGGAGCTGATGTGTCTATTGCTGGCGTTAACACGAAGCAAACTTTTGCTCAAGAGTCATTGTTCAAAAGCTCAACCTCAAATACCGCTGATGGTATTGTTTTTCGCGTTCGCAATGACATGGTCGTTGGTACCGTACCCGCCCAATTTCCACAAGTTATATCTCCCTCGGATCGACGTATTAAAACTAGCATAGAAGATGTGGATGAGGACGATATTCTCCAGCGCTTACAAACGCTCGAAATCAAACAGTATCGATACACGGATGAGTGGAGACGTATTCGTGGAATTGAAGATGCAGTTGTGCGAGGTGTTATCGCTCAGCAAGCTTACGAAACTTTTCCCGAGTACGTGAGCGTTAGCGACTTCTATTTAAATGAAAGTGACTTTAGCTTAATGAACTTTCACCAAATCGACAAGCAAAAGGTCATTCTTGATCTTGTTGCTGCCATTCATGCACAGCATCGTCGTTTCCATGTTGGTCCCAATACACCTGGAAAAAGTGGTGATGTTACTGTGTCCAGTACGAATTCGGAGGATTTTGTCACTAGTAATGGTGCGGCAGCAACCGGCTCAGTGTCAGTCTTGTCTGGGTTTTCGCAATCAGGTTCTTCTGGAAGCGTCCAAATTATTTCAGGTGATGCTTCTAGAGGTCAAGCTGGAAATATTGTAATTGGCGGGGGTAATGGTGCTGACCGCGGTGGTACTATATCGCTTGAAGGGGGAACAACCAGCGGCTCAGCAAGTATAGGTGGGTCTATAATCCTTTCTTCTGGTGGCAGTGCTGCTGGTAATACTGGACGTATAAGTATTGGTACCGCTGGTGCTGGTACGACAGGAGATACTGGGGATATAACCATGGCCACGGGAAATTCGACTCTAGGTTTGTCCGGTAGAATTCAGCTTGTTTCTGGCGACTCTGCGAGGAATGACAGCGGTAGCGTGCAGATTGGCGCAGGGTCTAGCTCAGCAGGAAGTGGCGGAGGTGTGATGTTATCTGGTGGAGCGTCAGACTCTTTTATTGGTGGCGCAGTGAATCTCTTGTCTGGTTCTTCACTTGGCGGTTTTTCTGGCAATGTAAAAATTACGTCAGCGCCAACTTTAAGCACCAAAGCGCGTGGTAGTGGTAACGTGACGCTGACAGCCGGAGACGCAGAGGCAAGCGTGGGACTCACGTCAATTACGGGAGGCTACTCGGCGTCCGAACATGGAGGCAGTGTGCTTGTGAGTGCAGGCGATAGCTCGAAGCGCGGTGGGGGTAAAATTGATATCGTGTCAGGGACGTCAGTTGCTGGTACATCTGGCGAGGTAAGCGTACGCTCAGCTGCAACGTTGTCTGCAGCTGAAACTACATCGGGTACAGTGTCGGTTGCGACTGGAGAGTCGTATGCGATGGCAGGAAATATACGTGTTGCAGGGGGTACGGGCAGAGTAAGTGGCGGTAACCTAACGATCGTTTCAGGATGGAGCGGTTTGCAAGTTGGTGGAAGCGTAAACATTTCTGCTGGTGGTAGCTCCAATCGGAATGGAGGAGGTGCTGTCATATCTGGTGGATGGAGTAAAAATCAGACCTCTGGCAAAATAGATCTGGTGACGCCGTCTGCTCAATCCTCTGGTGCAATAAGATCAGCCACCGGTGCTTCTCGGCGAAGTAGTGGTGCAATCCGGCTGAATACAGGCTCTTCAAATGATGGTATTAGTGGCAGCATTGCACTTCAGACCGGACAGAGTGCCAACGATGCTGGAGATGTGTCCATTTTTGGCGGACGTAGTCTCGGGGGTATCGGGGGCGCGCTGAATTTTACATCTGGCACTTCCCATCAAAAGACTGGAATGAGCGGTGGTATTGCTGTTTCAAGTGCTGAAACGACGAGCAAGATCATGTCGGGTAATGTGGCTCTTGTTACCGGTAGAACCATTAGCGGATCAAGTGGTTCGACTACCGTTGCAACCGGCGATTCAGATGATGGAGTTTCCGGTAATTTAGTAATCAAATCCGGCTCAAGCATTAGTGGGGTTCCTGGGGATGTTTCCATTACGGGTGGGTCGTCGAGCCAGCTTGCTGGGTCAACAATGACCATGGCTGGCGGTAGCGGATCATCCGGTGGGTCATTGTCTATTCTATCCGGTTCAGGTACGCTTATGTCAGGAGCTGTGGTAGTGCAGACTGGGAAAAGTACTACCACAACAGGCCCGATGATCGTGTCAAGCGGTTCTACTGAATCTGGAGCCACAGGCGATGTAAGTGTATTATCAGGAAGCTCTTCATCAGGACAGACTGGAAGCATACTAGTAGCTACTGGATCCTCAAGCACTCGCGTAGGCGGCTCGATTAGTCTCTTGAGTGGAAATGGCTCAACTGTTGGTGGCTCAGTTGTCATTCGATCGGGGTATGCGGAGCGTGGAGTAACTGGAGACGTGAATATTTTTTCTGCGGCGGCTGGCAAAGTCAAGAGCTCTGGTGCAGTGAACTTCACAACAGGGTCATCGAATGTGGCCAGTGGCAATTTCATTATGTCCACTGGATCGTCGACTAATTCTCAGGCAGGAAATGTTTTACTGTCCGTCGGCACCAGTAACGCCGTTTCGGGAGGAAATTTAACGATGTTAGGAGGTTTGAACCGATTCAAAGGTGGTGACGTCAATTTTGTAGCTGGAAAAAGTTCTCAAGCGGTAGGTGGTACTGTTAATATTGCGTCAGGTATTGGTGCACTGAGTAGTGGAGTGCTCGCAATGAGCTCATCGAACTCGAGTGATACAGGCACCTCAGGATCTGTTATGATTACAACCGGTTTCTCAGGCTCTGGAACCAGCGGATCTTTATTATTGAGCACTGGCTCAGCACTTAAACAAGCAGGTGGCTCAATTTCTATGCTAGTTGGCACTGGAAGTGAAGGACCCGGTGGTATAGTAAATATAACCAGTGGAACTGGCAACAGTGGCACAGGTGGCTCAGTGTTTCTACAAAGCGGATTTGGAGCGTTGTCATCCAGTGGCTCTGTGCAGATCGAGACCGCAGCTGCTCATATCGGTCAATCTGGATCCGTAAATATTGCCACGGGATATTCTAGCACAGTTGAATCGGGTGAAGTAACTATCGCTACTGGAAGCTCTCAAATAAACAAAGGCGGAAACGTAGAAGTAGTGGTTGGACGCGCTGGGTCTGTTCGTGGTGGTGACGTGATAACATCCGCAGGAAATAGTTCTGATGTAGGGGGATCAATTGTTGCTACTGGTGGGCTCGGATCTCAAAGAGGCGGTCAAATTTCAATTAGTTCCGGTGGAAGCAGCGCTTTCAGTTCCGGAAATGTCAAATTAACGACAGCGAATTCAGGACCAGCCGGCCATTCAGGAAGTACTTTTATCGCCACTGGTAAAAGCCGTGGTGATAATAGTGGTGATGTATTTATTCAGACTGGTGATGCTACCCAAGGAAGCGGAGGTTCCATCCAGCTGCTTGGAGGTGACGGTGATACAGGGGATGGCTCCAATATTACAATGACAGCTGGTATCACTCAGGATCAGCATGCAGCTGGTGGAGCTGTTTTTATTGCCAGCGGTTCCAGTATTTACGGCTCTAGCGGGAACGCCGTACTTGCAACACCGGCTGCTGGAAGCTTCGGAAAATCTGGTTACATCATGCTAACGACTGGTGTAGCTACTGCAGAATCAGCGGGAGATGTACTCGTTAACACTGGTGGCAGTGCGGGCGGAAAAGGTGGATCCATATTGTTAAACGTGGGTCCGGGCAGCAAAGGTGCTGGCGGGTCAATCTTGCTCCAGTCGGGCGATACTAATGCCGGCACAGGACCAGTAGCTGGCACTGAGGGTGGATCAATATCGCTTAATGGTGGCATCGGTATGACGAGTGGCGGATCAATCTCACTTCAAAGCGGCACAAGTCAAGCATCGTCCAGCGGCGACATTTCGCTGGCGACTTCGGATGCTGCGGCAACGAGCGGCAAACTGCAATTAGCAACCGGCATCAGCCACTTGGGTGACAGTGGATTTATTTCCTTGACGACGGGTGAGTCGACGGGTGGACACGGCGGATCGATCGCTGTGTCTGTCGGTGCTGGTGACATGCTGTCAGGCGGTCTTCTCACGTTGACTGCTGGTGATACTACTGCTTTGTCGAGTGGTACAGGTGGCTCAGTGCGGCTACTGAGCGGTCGCAGTGAGAAAAATACAAGTGGCTCGATAGCGCTGAACACGGCCACAGGCGGCACTGCGGGTCGGTCTGGAGTTTTAAGCCTCAACAGTGGTAGTGCAAGTTCCGGATCTTCCGGCGATCTGCTGCTGAGTAGTGGTACGAGCACAGGTGGTAGTGGTGGATCTGTACTGGTGACTGTAGGTGATGGCTCGGTTGGCGATGGTGGAAACGTCATTATAACTGCTGGTGGTGCTCTTGCTGACAATGGTATTGGAGGCAATGTCAAGATTGCGGCAGGCGCTGCTTCGAGCAGCAATGGTGGTGCCGGCGGAAAAATTGACTTCACGAGCGGATTGTCAGCAGACACAAGCAGCAAGAGCGGCCTAGTCTACTTGCGATCCGCCTCCAGTGGCGCATCTGGCTCAATGATCGTTAGCTCTGGTGTCAGTAGCTCAGGCATGTCAGGCGATGTCACATTAGCCTCTGGGGCGAGTACTGGTGGTACAAGTGGCCAAGTGACCATAGCTGGTGGAACGGGTATCGGAGTTGGTGGAGTAGGAGGTTCAATTTTAGTTTCAGGTGGATCAACAAATAGCGCATCTAGTGTTGGCGGCAAAGTTTTCGTGTTTGGTGGCATTGGCGGTAGTATAGGTACCGGTGGTGAATTAGAGCTGAGCGGAGGTGAAGGTGGTAGCACTGGCGGTGCACTATCTATGGGAAGCGGAAGTACTCCAAGTAGCACCAGTGGGTCTGTGCTGTTGACGTCCGGTGGGTTAAGTAGCTCGCCGACGGCAACGAAAGCTAGTGGTGCTGTGACGATCGCGTCGGGTGCTTCGTCTTCAGGCTCGAGCGGCTCAATCACTTTAGCTTCCGGCGTCTCAACAAGTGCTGGAGCTGGTGGCAGCATCTCG